>JAGKTI010012261.1:13863-24899 GCA_018397915.1 Birgus latro | reverse complement strand
TGATTTTGTGTATGTATATATATATATATATACATACACAAAATCAGAACTGTTTATATCTATATATATATATACACAAAATCAGAACTGTTTATATCATTAATCCAATAACCACTAACCTAATCAAGTAATGATCCAAATCCAACAACAGGGAACAGCTACCCTAAGTGCTTGATGAATGTCCCTCCAGGTTTCCACTTCCTGGGTGACTGAGCCTATCATTATACTGTACTTCTTGTGACACAATGAGTGATGCACATCCTATACCTCTCAGGGCCATGCCACCACCTCACCCCCCAATATGCCCTCACAAGACCTTCTAGCATGCAAAAAGTGATGAAACAGGGAAGAATGCATCACTATGTAAGGGATAGCAAGTGTTTTGATCATGATGGAGAGGACTTTGAAGAAACTAGTTGCAATATGGCAAGTTTTTATGGAGGAAGAGAACAGAAATGAGAGTGGGGAGGATGTGAGATACTGGTGGTGGCAGGGCCAAGAGAGATGTACCAGAAGTGGATGGATGTCTACCTAAGAAGTGGGAAGTGGGAATCTGGTCTTGGCGGAAGCAATAATTGCATAAAGTATCCCTTGTTTTTCGCAGTTTTGATTTGGCAGGTTTCGATTATTTGTGAATAGGATAATCTAGGTGCATTTGGAGATTAGTTAACATAATTTGTTGTCAAATCTTGCGACAGTACATTTTAAAAGTGTATTCCTATGTCTGGTAATATTTGGGGGCACTACAAAGGGTTTGGGGGCAATCACATAGTTAAGCTATGGTTTTCGAAGCCCATTTACATAGATTCCATTATTTGGGGATTTTTGTTATTCGCCTTTGTGTCTGTTCCCTAACATCTGCAAAAAATGAGGGATGAATGTAGTATGAGAAATGATAATTAACATACCTTTTTCAAATTCTAAAGCCAGGCAGGACATACAGTTGTCAGTCAATGACCTTCTTTTGCATGGGGGGGGAGGAGGAGTTGGAAGTGGCACGTTAATGATGTCTTTTTGTTTGTTTATTGACGTTACTTTAATATTTTAACCCGCTGACTCCCGTTGACGTACTTGTAAGTCCGAACGTTTTGTCACTGTGACTCCCGTTGACGTACATAAACGCGCCGCAATTGCAAGGTTCGTCCGTCTGCTGCTGGGGAGCTGGGCGAGTCCTTAGCCCTACACCATCTAGGGCGAGGGGGTTGAGGGCAGCGTTGGGGCGGGTTCATCGATCTGCAGCTGTCGGCGCCTCCTCGATCGGCGCCACGTCGTCCATCCTGCTGCCCGTCTCGCCCTGCCCTCCTTAATTTTCGACCTGTGCAGCCGGCCACACCATCTTCCGCCAGCCCTCGTCTCCTCCCCTGCTTTTCCCGCCAATCCTCGTCTGAACATCTGTCTGCTGGTGCCCCGTTTTTTTTCTTCTTAAGTTTCTGCAGCGCGCTTTTGCACGCCCTCTGACGGGCTCTTTGTTTGCCCGTGTCCCCACAAGTTGGGGCGAATATTCACAAACAAACATGCAAGGTTCGTCATTTGCACATATTTCAACTTTCGCGCTTGATTTTTGGTACTTATAGATGGGACACCTTCCTCTATCTGATGCCAGGCGGGGGACAATGCCTTACCCTGCATGACCCCCCCACCCCTGCACGCCATTGTCTCAGCAACTCATCTGTTACCCGTGACCTGGCCAGTAAAGACATGTCATGCCATGGTACGAAATTCAAGGCCAGAGTGATTCCCCAATCGATGACAATATGGAGGACAAATTTTACATAGTGTTAGAGGAAGAAACAGTTAGAAATGATGATCAGGCAATGTCACCAAAAAAGGTGTGGTATATTGATGTGTTTGGTGGGTGACACAACACTTATATTGCCTATATTACTGTTTGAAAACCAAAATACTACATATAAATTTGTACCTAATAAATAAATAAATACACGTATAATGTGGTTTTGAATAGTTACCCCTCCCATACTCCGTTTTCTTTGGAGCCATCCCCCTATAGAGCACGAACCAGGAGAGGGTACTGTTACCTGTATCGGGCATTTTTATGCTCAGGTTGGTGATTTCTCTATGAAATTTCAATGCTTCTCACCAAAAGCGAAGGTTTGAGCCCCCCCCCAAAAAAATCCAAAATCTGCTGGGATTGGGGGGAGCCATTGGTGGAAAATCTGCTGGGAAGGGGCAGGTTAATTGATCAGTACAATTTGAAAGCTTGATGTTTTGCATGTCTGCTATATAGCACTGTGAGTAATAAGTTCTGTTATCAGTTTATGGATGGATGTTTAGAGGATGAAGTGATGGAAAGTGTACAACTGGGAAGAAAGGTTGATGGTTCTCTGAAAGCAGTGATAAGTAGGGAAGTGAGCATGGAAGTAAAAAAGTCACTGCATGATATTTTGCATGTCCCCTGTACAGTACTGTGAGTAATAAGTTCTGTTATCTGTTTGTGGATGGAAGTTTAGGGGATGGAATTTTGGAAAGTACACTCAGGGATGAAAGGTTGCTGGTTCTTTGAAAGCAATTATAAGAAATAGGGAAGTGAGCATGAATGTAAAAAGTCACTGCATGAGAGTATTGTTATACCAACTGTAAAGTTTGGAAGCAAAGCCTGGACCTTGTTGGTAGGACACAAGTCAAGAGTAAAATTGGAAATGAGTTATATGAGAGGAGCATGTGGAGTTACATGGGGAGACAGACTGACAAATGAAGAAGTAAAGGAGCGATATGGTGTGGATGTTGATGTGATTGAACGCATTAGGAAAAATACACTGAGGTGGTTTGGCCATGTGTAGAGGATGGAGAGCAAGAAACTAATGAGGAGAGTGCATGTGAGTGAGGTGGAGGGCAGGAGAGATGGGGGGAGACTGAGGATGAGATTGGGGGAGGGAGTGTGAGCTGGGGGGGGGGGAGGGCAGCGAAATGGCAGAGGACAGGGCGACATGAAGGCAGTTTGTTTGTGGCCACCCCGTAAGGGATTAAGGCATCTGGCTGTAGAGAGATAGATTGATCGGTTTATGTACACTCTATAAAAATGATATCTACCTAGGTGATTGATGGTTTCACATTGAGCATTGGTGCAAGTCACATTTTTTCTTTAACCTGCTGAGTCCCACCGACATACGATGCACGTCACTCCTTTTTTCCTCAGACAGACCCACCGATGTGCATCGTACGTCAGTCAGTTGCAAGGCCCGTCGTTTGCACATTTCTGAAGATTTGCGGGTGATTTTTGGTAGGCATATGTGGGAGACCTTCCTCTACCTGCTGTCAAGCGGGGATACTTCCTGGCTCCACCTGACCCTCCCCCCTTTGCCCCTCCCCCCCACACTTGGCAATTCACCTGTTAGCAGTAACCTGGCCAGTGAAGATATGCTGCCCCACGGTCTCTCCAATGACAAAATTCACGGTGAGAGTGATTCCTGAGATGGAGGACAAAGAAATAAAGAAGATAGAGGGAGAAGCAAACAGAAGTGATGAGGTGGTAATGTCGTAAAGGTAGGTGCCATATGCTGGGGTTTTGGGTGAGTGAACAATTCTTTTATCACCTATATTATTGTATGAAAACCAATATAGACTTGTACTACACATAAATTCATACCAAATAAATAAATTTTTAATTTAAAGTGGCTTGAATTAGCCCTTCCATAGTTCGTTTTCTTTAACCAGGTACCCTGAGAAAGAAAGAAAACGTTAGGCTGACTGACACCTGTTATAAGCTCAGGAGGGTGATTTCTCCATGAATTTTTGATGTTTCTTACCAAGAGTGGAGGTTTGAGGCAAAAAAAAAAAAAAAAGTTGAAAATCAGTCAGGTTCTGAAGGTGTGTTGGTTAAGAAATCAGTCGGGACTGGACGGGTTAAGCAAATATTTCTGATGGAACTGTGTATTTTATATGTTGCATAAAGTTCTTTCTTCATGTTGTCCTGATAATGTTACTAGCCATATACAAGTATGAGTAGGTATTGGGGAATATTTTCATACACTTCCACCACTGTTTCAAAATGTAAAGACAGAAGGTTGTCAAGATAATTTTTTTATTGTGTACAGTAAATAGTATTAATCTCACAATGTTTGTGTATCATGTTAATCCCTCTTTGTGTGATAATGTTTTTCATGTAAAATGCAATGGAGACAACATTAGGTGGATGGCTGTAGTTCAGGTCTTGTGCTTATCTTGTCAGTTTCTTATTCCTGTGTCATAGCTGACATTAACTTACTTTTTTTTTTCTGATTTAATGATGGATGGATAGTGGTACTAGAAGGTATATTATGAATGAGGAATTCCATGTTTCAACCAGTCATGCTTTATCAAGCAGTCCCTGATTTATGATTATTGCAGACATGGTTTCTGATAGAAATTATCAGCAGAGGAAAACTGGTGATAGGGAACATTGTTAGAGGAAAAATTGGGTGTGGAAAAAGAACTGAGTGAAGGGAAGAGAGAATAATGAGCAGTGGAGTTAATGAGGCAGAAAGTTTGGTTTTGTTATTTTTATTCAGTATATTCCCAATGACATTGCAGCATTAACATATTGTGAGATGTAAAATTTTATTTCATTCATCTTGTACACCTTCCTTTTGTGATCCACAAGAAAAGTGAGTATCTAACATCATGGTAGGATAGGGTCACCTTGACCTGTATGAGGTGATGTAATGTACACATCTGCTAAGATCACTACATATGCAGTGATTCAAGCAAAGTCGGTAACCGTGGCAGCACTGTGGGATTGCCTATCAGTTTACCACATGATTTGTGTCTATATGCATATCATCCATGTTGCAATGGGAGGTAAGATTTTTGTGTCCTCTCCCCTTTGATGTAATTTTTTGTCATTAGATTTATATCCCTGTTGCCTTTAAAGTCCTGTAAATCGCAATGATATTGGTAAGGATGGTGAATATCAGTGTCAAGACACAATAAAAGCAGGTATAAAAATTGTGGCATTGGTTGTATTGTATTGTGTCATTTTTATTGTATTATGTCCATCATGCTTGCATGCATCGGCCATGGTCACCTGATGGTGGTTTCCATGCTGCTTGATATCTGGCAACCTCCCTACTCAGTCCCTTATCCCTGAGGTCATACTCTATGACTTCATCCCAATTCTTTTTCAGTCTACCCCCAACATTCATACTTCTCACCTTCTGCATCCAGTTGTCATCCTTCTCACAACATGCTCATACCATCTCAGTCTACCCTTCCTCATCACAAAACCACAGTGCTGGGCAGGTGCGCAAGTACTTGTGCAAAGCTCAGTTGCGCACCCTTGCGCTTTGGTGAATATAGTTTGCGCATTGCGCACCGCATGAGACCATGCGCAATATTGCACTTTTGCACATGAAAAGGCAGGTGCGCAAGTGCAAATTTAGTTGCGCTTAAATAAATGAATTTGTGCTTGCACATTTGCCTTGCGCACCTGTCCTGTGTGCGCAATCCACAGGACAAGTGGTCTTGAGAGCTGCCCGCATGGCTGGACATGGGGTGCAGGAGGCTCGGGAGGGTTGCGAGGACTGGATTGTTTGGGAGAGGCGGGAGGGTAGTAGCATTTCATATAATGCTTCAACAGAGATAAAAAAAAAATTTAAATTATTATTATTAATTAAAAATAATTTTTTTTTTTTTTTTTTTTTTTTTTTTTTTAGATTAGCATCTGAAATTACGTGCAAAAATAATTAAAACATATTATTTAAATCAAATATCCGCAGCCTAATAAATTACTAGGCAGTGGATATTTAAATACTGTAATATGTTTTAATAATTTTTGTAAGGAATTGCAGATGCTGTTGTATATCTATATTAAATTATTAAATAAAACGTCTTGAAAAAATGCAGATAAAAGTAAAACTGGCAACATCACAGCCTTTGTTTCCCTGTCCCTCTCCTCTGCTTCGCTCACTCGTCTATATGAACTTCCACGAGTTAACAATGCATTGCTCCGGTCCTACCGCCTTATTTACTTTGTGTGAAGTAATTTGTCAGTAATGGATGCCCCCAGTACCAGGAGTACCGGCTGTACTGCCCAGTCGTGCCAACCAGATGCAGAGTGTGAAATTCAAATGACCGAGAGAGTGGAAATAAATTAGGTATTTGAGAGGAGCATGTCGAGACAGACTGACAGATGAAGTGAAGGATCGTTGTGATGTGGATGTGGATGATGTGATAGGAAGCGTTAGGAGAAACACGTTAAGGTGTTTTGGCCATATGGAGAGGATGGAGAGTAATGAGGAGTGTGTATGTGAGTAAGAGGGAGGGGGAGGGCAAGGATGAGATGGAGGGATGGAGTGGAGAGGTATATGAGAGAGGGGTGTGAGCTGGGAGCAGGGTAGTGAAGTGGCAGGGGACAGGGTGACATGGAGGTGATTTGTTGTGGCCAATGGCCACCCCTTACGGGAGTAAGGCGTCTGGCAATAGATAGAATAATAATAATAAATAAAAGTAAGTATGCTAATTTATTTAAATATCTCAATATTTTACAGTAATTCCCACAAATATATGCAAATGGTTTGCGCTAGCGCTGTGAAACATTACTCAAGCTAAATATTAGATTGCGCACTTGTGCAAGTTACAGATATTGGAAAATAATAATAATAAATAAAAGGAAGTTAGTATGCTAATTTAGGTAAATATAACAATATTTTACAGTAATTCCCACAAATATATGCAAATGGTTTGTGCTTGCACTTTGCGACATTGCGCAAGCTAAATATCAGTCAGATTGTGCACTTTGCGCTTGCGCAAGGTAGTGAACTGTGGATTGCGCATTGTGCTTGCACAAGGTCCTTTTTTGTTTGCTCTGCCCACCACTGCAAAACCAATACACTCAAGTCCCATCCATCCTCTCAACTCTTCAGTCATAATCCTAGTCTCCCCCCTCCCTCCCTCCAGGCCTTGGATTCAAGGATGCACTATATATCAATCTAATTTTTGTCATTTTTGTACATACGAGCATACAAATATCCTCTTCCTTTACAGCCCAGATCTCACTGCCATACAGCATTGCACTTCTAACTCATGGTGCATACAAAGGTCTGTTAGCATGGAAGGAGAGCCCTCTCAGTGTAAGGAGAGGCATTAGCTCCCTGTACTTCCTCCTAACACTCCCTACTTTAGCCAGTGAGGCAGCTCCAGCCTCGCCTTCAGCACATAACGTGTCCCCCAAATAATGAAACTTCCACACACTCAAGAGACTCATCAGCAAGATCATCCCTGGCAGTCTGACACATCGCACACTCAAAATCAGTATTATCATGCTGTCTACCTATAATACCATTGCTTCTCTTATGCACCCACTTACCACAAACACTGCACAAGATGGAGTTACTTTCCACACCCTTGTGCCAAAAGCACATGGCCACACTCCTTTTGCTTTGATATCATCACTTTTGTTTTACCCACATTTACTTTCAAACCCTTGTGTCACATTCCATCTCTGCATTTCCTAAATTTTTACTCTACCTCCCTTTCATAATCTGCAATCAACACCAAGTCATCAGCATACAAATCTCCCATACAAGTCCATTTTTGAGGCCATGATAAACAATAAGGGGCTCAAGACTAACCCCCTGATGCACACCAACATTCATGGAAAACTAATCACTGCAATCTCCATACACTCTCACCTGGGTGCAAACACCCACATACCTAGCCTTAACCATTTTAACTATTTCTCAATCCTAAGCTCTGTCATTGCCCACTTCACCACCTCCTGAGGGACTCTGTCAGAGGCCTTTCTTCAGGTCAACAGAAAGAAAGTACAGCTCCCAGTTCTTTCCTATATATTTTTCCTGAAGCTGTTGGACTGTGAATATGGCATCAGTGGCCCCTTTGCCTGGCATAAACCCAAACTGCATCTCATCATTATTCACCCATTACTGTATCATACTTTCTAGGACTCTCCATTACCATCATTATCTGGTCCAAAAGCTTTATGCCCCTATTATTTCATCTTTCCAGGACATAACCCTTCCCCTTGTACACATTTACAGTCACATTCTTCAGCCAGTCACCTGGAACTACACATTCGTACTTAATCATATTTATATAATTGGTAACTAATCCCACTCCTGTATCTCTGAGCATTTCAGCAGTCAGCTCAGACATACCCACTGTCTTCCTCAACTGCTTCCTGCCCATTGCCCTGCTCACAGTTGCAGCCTTAATTAAAGGCCAGGGGCTAAACACTGGATCCACTAACTCCAAACCGTGCCAGTTCCAAACAAACTCCTCACTTAGCAACCGGTTATAATGCTTTTTCCAGGCATCTTTATTATCCTCACTGTCTACCACTACCTTGCCTTCTTTACCCCTGCACAGTTGTTGACTATATACATAGGTTTTTTTCGCCCATGTAGAGTACAACTCTCATGTGTGGGGAGGCTCCCCAAATACAGCTCTTCTCAACAAGGTAGAGTCAAAGGCTTTTCATCTCATCAACTCTTCTCTTTTTACCAGTTCCCTTCAACTTGTCTCTTTGCTGCACTGTTTCATCTTCAACTCTTTTCTGTCACTACTTCCATAGTCACTGCTCCATTGAACTGTCTGCTTCCATCCCTTTACCACTGCAGCAGGCACATAGCACCCATTTAGCAACAGATTCATCCCTTTTCTCTCCAACTCTAATGCAAGAATTAACCATTACTCCCAGTCCTTCATGTATACAACAGGTCAACTCTGGAATTGTCATCCTCTGTCTGTATTTCCTGTTGCCTGTGACCTCCAGTCTCAAATGCAGTGTGTCCTGGCATCTCAAAATGAGCAGATCTTGAATTTGGCTGTCTGTTATCTTGTTTTTGTTTTTTCTTGAATGGAACAACCTTACGAGCTTCTGGCCTTTGGTTCCTTCTTCCTTGCAATAAAAAAAAAAGAAAAAAAAATCTTCACATCCTGCTGCCCTATGATATCCCAGATTTCCCTCTTCATCTGATTTGCAATTTTTCGTCTGATTTGCAACCCAAAATATCGTATTCTTCCTTTTAGTGCTGTTTCAATTATTGGATAAAAGTCTATGAATTCAGATTTTGCCCTGTATACCTCCTTTTAGCCCAAGGCTTTGCAGCCAAATATTCCTCTCTGTTACCACCCCCTTTCCATTCCCGCAAAGGTCTTCTCTTCACTTCCACTGCAGCTGCTACACACTCATCCCCCCACCATGTTACCTTATATCTTGGAGGGCCCCATGTCCATCCACACACTGAATCAATAACTTTCAAGAGAATGCTCTAGAGAGTTCTGTGCTGTTCATTAACACTTCTGTCAGCAACTCACTGTATAACCACCACTCTATTCATCTTGCTGTAGAAGGCATTCCTCACTGCTTGGTTTTTCAGCTTCCATACATTTCCTTGTGGGTGCATAGGGCCTCTTCTTCACCATGTGCTCCTTAATCACCATTTCACGTATCAGTACAGTAATTTGCATTGCTGCACACGCTCCTCATTCCCTGTAACTTTAACATCCCTCACCAGCCTCTTATCAGCTTATGACCAGGAAATAAGTCAGTCTGGCTACTGTTACCCCTAAACTCATATTGTAATCAAGCTACTCTCTCTTTTCCTATAATGTGTGTGTTGCATGCAATCAATTTCATTGCCTCCCCAAATATGAGTATCCTTTCCCTTTCCACATTCCTCATACCATATGTGGACCCTCATTTACACCTTCATATCCTTAAGCTTCTTTACCTGACCATTTAAGTCCCCTCCCAAAACTACAATTTCATTGTCCTCCATACCACCGACCATACATGTCAAGTCATTCAAGAATATGTCTTTTTCATTATCATCCAAGCCAGTCTGTGGTGCGTGTGCCGATATATGAGGTGCCACCCAAAAGTTCCCGAAATATGATGAAAGAAAGAAAAAACTCATGTCAAGTTCTAATCACCACCATCTCCTTCAAAGTAGTCTCCTTGGGGGTTCAGACATCAATCTCAACACTTCTTCCATGATCAGAACACATTCTGGAAGTCCTTAAGCATTGACCTGTTCAGGACTTTCTGTGATTTTCTCCAGAATCTCCTTAGTGGTGTCAGATCTTAGTTCTTTCAGCTGGATTTTCATTTTCAGAAAGAGGAAAAAATCACAGGGTGAATGTGTGGTGTGGGGGACAACTGGCATGTGTTTTGATGACCAAAACTATTGAACAACAAGGGCTTTGTGTGTGGGTGCATTGTCATGGTGAAGCGCCCATTTGTTTGTGTGCTACTTGTCTAGATGTTTTCGCCTCACGTTGCCAGACAAAATGTGTTGGCAAGTTCCACATGGTAGGCTAACAATGTCATAAACATCGTGGATTGACCTCCTGCGGTCTCTGAGGATGATTTCACAAACTTTTGCCACATTGTCAGGAGTTGAACTGGTGGTAGGGCAACCAGAACATGCATCGTCATCTCATGACGTTCGTCCGTTTTTAAAATGCTTAAACCAGCTGTATGTTTGTGTAATCCCCAAAGCACTGTCACCAAATGCCTTTTTTAACATTTTAAGAGTTTCTGCCACACTGTTCCCTAGTTTCATACAAAACTTGATGCACTTACAGTGCTCTATCACATCCTCCATTTTTGAGATCACAAAATTTGCAAACAATCCTAAACACAGTGATATAAACACACACACACACACACACACACACACACACACACACACACACACACACACACACACACACACACACACACACACACACACACACACACACACACACACACACACACACACACACACACACACACCGCTCGCTGGCGCGGTGGTAGCGTTCTCGCTTGCCATCTGGTAGACGGGAGTTCGCGTCTCGCTCAGGTTGCGAAAAGTTTCACTGATGAAGTGGGTGGTTACTGTCCCCCTTGAGCAAGGGGATGGGTGTGTGCGTGTGTGAAGGTCACAGCCTTGCCCATAGATCGGACTATATGAGCTCTCAGCTCCCTTCCGGGAGGGTAAAAGCTGACGATCACTACCATCAAGTGATCCTGACCGACCCNTCAATTCGAGATGCCTGGACACACACACACACACACCTCAGCTAACAAGATTAAA
>JAGKTI010012261.1:0-11722 GCA_018397915.1 Birgus latro | reverse complement strand
GTATATGTACGCAACGATCTATCTTGCTCTCGTGTTCCTGAACTTGATTCTTCTGAATTCTCTGCTCTCTGGCTTCGGCTTTCCTGTCATTCTCTGACTAAATATATCTGTGCTGTTTACTTATCTCCTAATTCTACTGACTATCAAAAATTCTTTGACTATCTTACTTCTACGATGGAACACACTCTATCCATTTCTCCTTTCTCTGAAATCTCCATTTTAGGAGATTTCAATGTTCACCACCACCTTTGGCTCTCCTCTCCTTTCACTGATCCACCTGGTGAACAAGCCTACATCTTTTCTATCCTTAATGACCTAGAGCAGCTTGTACAGCACCCTACCCGTATCCCTGACCGCCTTGGAGAGAGTTCCAACATACTTGACCTTTTCCTAACAACTAATCCTTCTGCTTACACTGTTCATCTTTTCTCTCCGTTGGGCTCCTCCGATCACAATCTTATTACCTTAACATGTCCAATCGCTCCAGTACGGCCTGTGGACCCTCCAAAGAAACGCCACCTGTGGCACTTTGGAGCTGCAGATTGGGAGGCCCTCAGGCAGTACTTCTTTGATTTTCCATGGAATGATTATTGCTTCCATGGCCGGGAGCCATCTGAGTGTGCCTTGCGCGTTACGGAGGTTATTCTCTCAGGCATGGAAGCATACATTCCTTTCTCATATCCTCTGACTAATGCAAGAAAGCCTTGGTTTAATCACACTTGTTCTAATGCTGTCCGCAACAAGGAGAGGGCCTATTAGAGGTACCGGAGCCAACCCACCCCTGAATCACACCTTTTATATATTTCCGCCCGGAATCGTGCTAAGTCTGTTCTTCGCTCTGCTAAAAACAATTTCATCCGTGCTAAATGTCCTCAACTCTGCAACTCGAATTCTTCTCACTCCTTCTGGCACCTTGCCAAAAACCTTTCTAACAACTTTACCTCATCATCCTTCCCTCCTCTTTTCTACTCTGATGGCTCTGTAGCTATTTCTTCTACTGATAAAGCAGATCTCTTTGCTCAGACTTTCTCCTCCAATTCCACCTTAGACGATTCCGGTGCTATTCCTCCATCACTTCCTCCCTCTGACTTCCACTTGACTGACATTAAAATTTCTTCAGCTGATGTGTTTTCTGCCATCACTGGCCTCAATACTAAAAAGGCATATGGTCCTGATGGAGTCCCTCCTGTTGTCCTCAAAAACTGTGTTTCTGTGCTTACACCCTGCCTAGGTAAACTCTTTCGCCTTTGTCTCTCAACTTGTACCTTTCCTTCTTGCTGGAAGTTTGCTCTCATTCAGCCAGTCCCAAAGAAGGGTGACCATTCCTAGCCCTCTAACTATCGTCCAATTGCTTTAACATCCTGTGTCTCAAAAGTTTTCGAGTCAATTCTTAACAGAAAAATTTTAAAGCATCTTTCCTGTCACAACCTTCTTTCTGATCGTCAGTATGGATTCCGTCAGGGACGCTTCACTGGCGATCTTCTCACCTACCTTTCAGACTCTTGGTCATCCCCCTTTTGGAACTTTGGCGAAAGCTTTGTCATTGCACTTGACATCTCAAAGGCTTTCGATCGAGTCTGGCATAAATCTTTAATTTCCAAACTGCCCTCCTACGGTTTCTATCCTTCTATCTGTGCCTTCATCTGTAGCTTCCTTTCTGGTTGTTCTATAGCCGCTGTTGTAGACGGCCATCGTTCCTCTCCTAGACTTATCAACAGTGGTGTTCCTCAGGGCTCTGTCCTATCACCAACTCTCTTCCTTTTATTCATCAATGACCTTCTAAGCTGTACATTTAACCCTATCCACTCATATGCTGATGATTCCACCCTTCACCTTTCCATTCGGTTCCTGCAACGTCCCTCTCAGCAGTTACTTCAACAAAAAAGGGATGAGGCTATGGCACACCTAATGTCTGACTTGGCTCGTATCTCTGATTGGGGTAAAAATAATCTTGTTATTTTTAATCCATCAAAAACTCAGTTCTTACACTTATCAACCCGACAAAATCTTCCTCAGGATTACCCACTAATGTTTAATAATGAACAGTTATGTCCTGCATCATCCTTGAACATGCTTGGGGTTTCATTCTCTCAGGATTTGTCTTGGAAAGAACATATTACATCTCTTGTGAAATCTGCTTCCAAGAGATTAGGTGTGTTAAGCCGATTCCGAACTTTCTTTACCCCTGTACAGTTGTTGACCTTGTACACGGGTTTTATTCGCCCGTGTATGGAGTACAACTCTCATGTGTGGGGAGGCTCCCCACACGCAGCTCTTCTCAATAGGGTGGAGTCAAAGGCTTTTCGTCTCATCAACTCTCCTCCTCTTACTGATTCCCTTCAACCTTTGTCTCTTCGCCGCACTGTTGCATCTTTATCTCTCTTCTATCGCTACTTCAATGGTCACTGTTCCTCTGAACTGTCTGCTTGCATCCCTCCACCTCTACGACGGGCACGTAGTACCCGTCTAGCAACAAACTCTCATCCCTTTTCTGTCCAACTCTCTAATGCAAGAGTTAACCGTTACTCCCAGTCCTTCATTTATGCAACTGGTCAACACTGGAACTGTCTTCCTCTGTCTGTATTTCCTACTTCCTATGATCTCCAGTCTTTCAAACACAGTGTGTCCAGGCATCTCGAATTGAACGGATCTTGAATTTGGCTCTCTTTTGTATTGTTTTTGCTTTTTCTTGGAAGGAACAGTTATTTATGCAGGCCTGTGGCCTTTGGTTCCTTCTTCCTTGCATTAAAAAAAAAAAAAAAAAAAGGAGTAATAACAGGCAGGAAATTGAAAGGAATTCTCCAGACACCTACCAGATGAGCCACCAAAAGTCTTGCTGGGGTAATGAAGTTTCCAATATTTTTTTTTCACTTCAGTGTGATTTAGGCACATGATTTTTATATTTTTTCTACCAGTCTTCTAAAAAAATTTCAGTATGAATGCAGGAAACATTTTCTTTGATTCATGTTTGTTTCATATTATTTTGGTGGTGGCTCTGGGTCTGTATGGACCATCACCTCCAAGTGATGGCTCATACATAGTGCACTTTTTTATGTTGTAAATATTGCATTTGCCTCAGCTGTAGTTGTACAGAGGGGCAACTAGCACACATTTCATTGGAGGTGTTTTTAATTCCAGCATTCTGTAGATTTTATACAAACATTTTTCTGTTAGTAGTAAGACCCTGGGTGACTCCACCCTACTGAGATAATTAGTCATCATCATTCTATCCAAACTTCTTACATTCATACAAGTTAGGGGAGTTCAGAGCATGGCTTATTATTTCACTTGGGGCACAAATCAGAGATTAGAAGCCCCTGGCATATTTTTTCCCCTCCTGTGTCACAGGGACTAAGTAGCTACATGCTTTGCAAGTGTAGGGTAGTCTTTTGTTGTCAGAATCCACTGACTCTTATGACATGAGGTTTATCAGTTTGGATAATTTAAGTTTTCTGGATGAGCTGTAATTAAAGTTTGTCCCAAGGGAGAGGCAAGGTAATATACGACATACTTGTTTAGTTAGCTTATCAGGAAAGCCACCAAAATAGGCATTAGAGTGGGAATGGAACACTAATTGTATTGATGTTAGGATGTGGTAGTTCCACTACCCTGTAACTTTGTACCTCTTTCTGGCACAGGAGGGAAGATTGTACTGAGGATATCCGTTTTTCCCCAGTTTATGCAGTGTGAGAACTGAGGGACCCATGGTGTAGATATTACATTCCAGTATGAAGAGAAACTGGGTATGGATGATGATGACCAAAAACTGAAGAAGCAGTATAAAGATACAGATATGTCAAAAGTCTGATAATAGAAACAGTTACAGCCAGTATTTATTTTAAAAAATATACTGTATATATATTTTTAAAATCATCATCATCCGGACCTTCTTTCCCACCCTAGGGCAGGGTGAGGAGTAGCAACATCCAGGCAGCGCAAGTTTGCCCAATCCAACAGGCCACGCTTCCATTCATTCATCATTCAAGCTTTTGGAATCCTGGCTCTATCTGCTTTGTTAGCAGAATTCTTTCATATGTATAAATATAGTTTTTACTATTACCATGTACTGTCTATCTACAGCCAGATGCTTTGATCCCAAAAGGGGTGACCACAAACAAATTGCCTCATGTCGCCCTGACCCCTGAGATTACGCTACCCTCCCCCCAGCTGACACCCCCTAACTCATATACCTCTCCACTCCATCCCTCCTTCTCATCCTTGGTCTCCCCTTCCCTCTCCCCCTCTCAACCTCATACACACACTCTCCTCATTAGTCTCTCATTCTCCGTCATCTCCCATGACCAAACCATCTGAGTGTGTTTCTCCTGATGCTTTCTATTACATCCACATTTATTATGATTTAACCTAATGAGTACAGTGTGCAACTGCATCATGTCCTGAGACTGTGTTCTTAACTATAGTAGGAGAGGTTAAGTTTATGCAGCAGGGGTATAGTAGATTGCTGGTGTGTTATTTGAGCATTTGCATGGAGTGCTGGTGTGTTATTTGAGCATTTGCATGGAGAAGTCATTGTATTATTAATGTGTTGCTGTATACAGCACAAAGAAGAATGTAGAGTACTGAATGAAATCATAGTCTGCCATTTGAATACCTTGATAGAATGGGAAATGGCTGCAATGATAATAGAAGCTTCTGTCACCTGCCTTTCCCTGGTATTCCCATGATACAATACTCAGGCTGAGTAGCTGAGCATTCATACCTTTACCTGATGCAGTTTTCCACTCATCTCTAGTCTTTTAAATGCAGTGTGCCCAGACATCTCGAAATGAATGGGTCTTGATCCCCCCCCCCCCGCATGGATGGAACAATCTTGCAGGCTTCTAGCCTTTGGTTCCGTCTTCCTTGCGTAAAATAAATAAACTGAATATGCACTGGGGGCTTATGTATTAGTAATGCTGGTATTGGTGAGTGGAAAGTTTTGCTTTCCCTCATGACTTCACACCCCCCTGCTCTTCCTTATAACTGTCCATATTTTTAATAAGGTTAGATATTATGAATAAAAGTTTGTGTTATTATATGATGTCATACCAGTAGTACAGGATAACATAACTGATTAGAATAAATTTGTATGTTTATATGATGTACTAGGTTTAATGTACAGAACTTGCATTAAATAATGTAACTAATACAAAATTCCATTGGTTAATACCAGTTCAGTCACAGAGTTTTCAGTAATGCTAATTCAGCACAGACAGAATACTCATAAACATAGTAACAGGTGTATAGTCAGGCCTCAGCAGTTGTGCCATTTTTGGCCTGAGACTTGCGCAAATACAAGATGTGCTGCTGTTGTCAGTTACTCTTTAACTGCAATTTATGAACTTGGTATTTTATTCTTGCACGTCAGATGATTTTGTTACCTCAGAGAAACCCACTATGACAAAAGTTAGTGTCCATCCCAATCAACATTTAGGCCAAGATATGAAATCTCTGTATTTACCTCAGATGAACCCACCTTAGTCAAAGGGTTGAATTACAGTACATCTAAGAGGAAGTATTGATTCTGGCCTCTTGACTAAAGTACACCTTTTAACATCATGAATTACATTCATCTCCCACTCCTAAACAGGTATTACCTACTGGATACCACATAAATATAACTACCCACAAACTTACTTATTATTCTCAGCCACACAGGACAAGCACTCTCTGCTCTTAGAAATAACTTTTAGCACTCTAGCTATCTCTTTAACATTCTGTTCTCCTCTTAGTCACTGTACAGAAAGTACCCTAGACTCTAGAAAACAGTATGTATACACCCCAGCTTGTAAGTACTGTATGGTGCTGTACTTGCACACATGTTCAGTATATTCCCAAGACTCTGTACAAGCACTGTACAGTATGGTCTAGAAATCACTTTGTGCACAATTCAAACTCACAGTGCTACATTTCATGCATCCAGTAACAGGTTGGCAGTGTCTTTATGCAAATACGTTAGGTTGTCTGAGTGAAGTTTTTTGCTCCCATCGGTAATTTTCCAAAGAATATTATGCAAGTCTCTATATGTGTATAGTGGAGGTTTTGATACTGCATTGAATGCTGTACAGCAATTCACAGATGTAGTACTGTTTAGATGCTGAGGCCTGACAGTAATTTATAACATGAAATCTCCTTTGCCAAGAAAAGATCTTTTAAAAACTGTGTGATACAGTATTATTGTACTGTACCAGGTTTATTCTTTTAATTATATTAGAGTTTGATTTTTATATACAGTGTTGTTAAATATAAAGTGAAATTTGGGTCAGTCTTTTTTTTTCCTTCGATTTCAGTAGGGTAAAGATTACCAGACTGTTTGAACCATCATTAATGCTGATTACTTGTACTGTAGGTGGTGTTGACCATCATCCACTCACACAGTGTTGTACTGCCTGGTTTTTCCTTCATCTTATATATTTTTTTCCTGCATTTACCTTCCCCTCATCTTATTTCTTCCATCCTTTTTGTCATCTTTAAAACTCTTCTCTTCCACCTCGGGTCACACTGCACTGAGTGACAAGTCTAATGGTTTTCCCTAATCCAGAAAACCATTTATAACACGGAGTAGTAACCATATAACCAAATAACAGGGTGATGTGTAGCCTTCTATGATGCCTCTGCCAACTGGGTGGAGAGACGCACTGGTAAGTGCAGAGTCCATGCAGAACCAAACCTCCACACTCTTCCCCACACCTAACTGTGGCAGGATGCTGTCCAGCGCAATGGAACACTGATTCACTGCATGGGGCAGTTGGTTGCCTGATGTTGATGAGTCTGCTTGGTCAGACAGACTGGGGTTACTCAACAACAACAACTCGGATTGTGTGAGGCAGTTAATCAAATTAGCTGTTAACTTTTGCAAGTTATTGATCAAGTTAAGTAAGTTTGCTAAACTTGTTAACTATGTAAAAGTAAATTAACTTATTCTGTATTCTGTCAAGTTAATTAAGTCTGATTAATTTGTTACTGATTGCATGAAAAGACACATTACCCATTACAACTTTTTATCAGTCACTAACACTAGCTAACCTATACTGTGCATCAAAGCTGTAAACCGAGGTGCCATGACTGAGATGGCCAAAGCAGTTTTATGAGCAACACTGCTTTGAAAGCAGCATAGCCTCTCAACTATTGTGAGGAGAACTATGCTGTAGAGTTGTGGTGGAAACAGGTGAATGCTGCATCAGTTTGTCTAGAGCTATGAATATGGTTGGTGTCAGAACTCACTCATATGACAATGGGCTTTTCCAAGAGAGAGTATCTGTCCAGATTTTCCCCCTCCCTGGAAGGTAGACCACTCAGAGATGGATGTTAAGGTTCTCTCCTATTGAGAAAATAATTTCCACCCAGGTTGTTCCTTGAATGTGGCTAGGAGGTGGTGGATGAAATGGAGGAAGGTGCTGGAGTTTGCTGGGTTCTGCCCAACTGAGCTCTGGTTACATCTGGAAATCTTGTTGGTGAATGCATCTATCCTGTCTAGGAACAGAATGTAACCAAGCATCAGGCTTAAGAAAGTTCTGTCTCCCTGTACACTGGTCTGAGGTTCTACTGTGAAAAGAAGTGTACCGAGCTGTGTGTTTCCTTGGCCCTGAAGGAAACTAGGGAACTAGTTAACTTTGTGAAAGGCATCTTCAGAACCACTGTATGAGGCATGCATGAGGCTTCATGGTCTAATGCATCTGGGGTAATCCTTTTGGTTTAAACAGACATTGGTCCAGGACAGACTTGGGGAGTTCTAATCTTGACCATACTGAGCTTTCACTGCCATGAGACATAGAGTTTAGATTAACCACAGCTTCTATGATAAGATGATTTTTATTATTCAGCAGCCTAATAGCCTGGAGTTCAAAACTCTCCCATCCCTAGGGAGGTAGGGCATCTCACATGAACCATATGTGGTGAAAATTTGCAATTTGCTGTTGCCTTAAGGATGAAGTAAGAGTTGGAGACCATTAGGGATGCTTTCAGAGGTGAAATAACCTGTCATAGCAGAGAAAGTGCAAACACAGAATGCAGTGTCACAACCTGTCCCTTGGCACCTGACTTCTACAGATGAGGGCATCCCTGTGTTGGTCACAAATCCCTGGAGACACTTATGTAGAATGTCACTAGGAGTCAAAATCCATTTACATGCTGCCCAGGAAGTTTTGGCCAGAGCCCAGTCCTATGGTGGTATTCAAGTAATCATGTGTCAGACAGGAGTCTTTAATGATGACAGAAGTTGGGATCACAACAATCTCCTAAAAGTCTTGGTCAAGGGGACCTGGATCCAAGGAGATACTGACAGCAACAGATGCCATGACTCCAACAAGACAAGGTCAGCAACCTGCAGGACACAGTGCAAGGGAGAATCTGGAGAGCTAACCCAGAGTTCAGAGCTGTGGCAGTGGCACTGGCTTTCCCCAAAGAACAATCTGTGTCCCCTGTGACAATAGGAATCACCATCCCATGAGATGTTCAGAGGAGGCAGGTAAAAGCCCTTGGACAGCCACCCAACCTCCTCAGACCAACATAAAATTAATCAAGGGAAGAAACACAGGATGCATATAGAACATGTAACATATATAAAAGGTAAGTCAGTCAAAAATAATAATACCCCCCGAAAATAGAAAAAGTAAAATCCCAAAAGTCCTATGGAAGCAAAGACAGCTAATGCACTGTGAAGAGGCAGTAGTGCCAAGTGGTTCCAGAAAAAAGCTTGCCAAATCAAGGAAACTGGGACAAAAACAAGATAACTTAGCCCCTTCTCCCAAGGCATATATAGAGGAAGAACATGAACCACCTTGCCCAATCCATTACACCCAGAAGAACTTGTGACCATATCCAGAAGATATCCTCACACACATTACTGGGCACTAGTCAGCAGTCAAGAAGAACACGGGGTCTACTGTCACAGAATACTCATAAAACATTATTTAAACAAAGGGTCTAAGAGGAGGGTGTAGTTGCGGGGAGGCACTGCGACTCATGGCAATCGAGACAACTGATGCACCCCTTGTGCATCCAACTAGTGGTGGAAGTCATAATTATAGTGGAGACATTTACTTTTTTTAAGTGCCTGACCTGTGCTGGAACAGCATCAGTAACTTTTTTCTTTTTTTTCTATCAGAGCAATTATAAATAATGGAATCCTAATCTATGCATGGTAAGGATTCATAGCCTTCATAGGCACAAGATCCTTTGAAGCCATTAAATAAGGTTTGATTTTCTCCTCAGTAGCCGTGAGCATTGCCCTATGAGATACTTCCTTTCCATAGATCATGCTGGGCATGTGCAAATCAGCAATGTTGCTTGCTATTCCTGACTCATATGCTTTATCAGGTACTGT
The DNA here is from genome assembly GCA_018397915.1 of Birgus latro. NCBI lineage: Eukaryota > Metazoa > Arthropoda > Malacostraca > Decapoda > Coenobitidae > Birgus > Birgus latro. The sequence continues at coordinate 2,397 of JAGKTI010012261.1, read as the reverse complement.
TGTCATCTTCTGCCTGTACCATCTGCAGGGATTGTAGGTTGTGGTGTGTATCTGCTTATGTTCTCCTTTTTTCCTGTGTTTGGGGGATGGGAGTGTGGCTCCATCATAGCAATATCTGTTTCTGATTTCAGCTCCCAAGAGTACAAGGTGACTCAGTGGTAGTGTGCCTGACTCGAGACCAAAGGGTCAAGAGTTTGCTCCCTGCCCAGGTACAGTAGCTACCCTGCTGGGAGTGGTAGCACTTCCCTGTCACCTAGCAGGGCTATATAATCTATCAAGGCCTAACTCAGGGAATTCATTGCCCCACAAAAAAAATTCCAATAAAATTCTCAAGACATCCAGATGGTTCTCACCTGTGTTGCTGGCCTGGACAGTGCTAAGTTCGGAGTGATGAAGGAGTCACCTCAGAGAAACAGATTCTCACCGCTTTAGGTGAAAGTAATACCACTAGTTGATGGCCACTCGCCTACACTGCCTTGTCAGTTAACAACACTCATTTTTTGCATACCTCTGTAGGGTGTTATCTGCTATCAACAAATCTCCACTGGGCAAGTTCTATGTGGAGGGTGAACTGAAGGTTTAAGACAGGGACAGCAGTCAGGGTGTGTGTGATCACTATTAACTCTTTGGTGTTTTATGGGTCTACCAATTTATCTATTACCAGACGCCTTAATCCTGTAAGGGGTGGCCACAAACGAATCGCCTCCATGTTGCTCTGTCCCCTGTCATTTCGTTGCCCTGCTCTCGGCTCACACACCCCCACCGTCATATACCTCTCTACTCCATCCCTTCATCTCATCCTTGGTCTCCCCCCTCCCTCTTCCCCCCTCCACCTCACTCACATACACTCTCCTTGTCAGTCTTTCAGTGTTTATGGGTCTGGCGCAAATTTCAACCGCTCATTACCATTTGACGCAGGCTGCCTCTGCGCACATTTCAACCGCTCGTTATGATTTGATGACGGTTACGTCAAATTAAATGGACCGTTTTTTTATTATAAAATGATTTTGCCTCCATTTCTGGGTGAAAACAAAGCACTACATGCATCCCCATGTATCCTTCCACCACGCTTATCCCACGCCGCACCCGGTGTCGCCCCACTGCCCCAGTCAGTATGCTACAAGCCTTGCTCGAGCTTAAGATAATTTCCTGTTGTGTTCTGTATAATCGGCCCTAATTGACATACCCTCTACAGTAATTCTTTATACACCAAAATGTAGTCATATAAATTCCCTATAACTTTTTCTCAGTATCATTTACCATAAAAATTATATTTCTATGAGAAAAACTGAAGTAAAAAAAAAAATAAGCTTAGGCATAATTTACATTAGGCTGATCTTTTTTACAACACTGTAAGCAAGTACATTTATTCAGGATTATGGTGAATAAAAAATTACGATTATCGAAGTATAAATAAGGGTGTAGGGATAAATTGTTTATGAACTATCGAGTGTGCAGGAATAGCACCGTGACAGGGTGGGGGTCTCTCAGAGTGTGGCTTTGGGCGCCAAGGTCCGTGTCCCAAGTACTCGCTCACAGTAGGACACAGCCTGCATTGAATGGCAACGAAAGGGTTAATGTGAGCAATATGTCTAAGCCTAGTCACTAACTATCCCAGGTCTGTCAAGTGCTGGTTAGTTCACTCCCCTTCCAGTACTGAGTTTTCCTACAGAAAGATAGGGACCACTGTCCCTGACATCACAAAGGAGGATGTTTTACAATAGCTCTGTTGTCTGAGTCCCTACTCTTCCCAGATGATAGTCACCCACCTCATGTCTTACATCCATAGAGGTGAGGTACTATGTTGGCTCAGGTGGTCTGGCTCAAGTGCATAGATGGGTCACTTGCTGGAAAAGGTTATAATTGGTTATTCTTGTTATCATGTTGAGGTATTCATCTTTCCCATCCTGCAATGCTATACTGCATATGCCCCCACTTTGGACATGGTACAAACTTTTGCAAGACCAAGGTCCACTGCTCCCACTGAAGCCCGTTATATCCTAAGTTCTTATCAGTTGATTTTCCTTTTTTCTTTGGTGGTACATAGAGAGCTGTCTATTATAGTTGCCCAGTCTGCACATCAAGCTCTTGCCATTTATGTGCTGCCAAGAAAGACCATTTCTCCCTGCCTGAGGTCAACATCAGTCTGTGCAGTGTGTGCACCCTCAACCCAGTGTCAGGGCATTTCCCTTCTGGTTCACTTTCACAGATGGTACCTCTTCTACCTCTTGGTTGTCAAGCTTTGTTCAATAGAGCCTCAGCTATGTGACTGTGGTTCACAATTGTTTTTCAGCTATGGAGGACCTTGCTGATGCCTCCAGTACTGAATGTGGAGCTGGGACCATTTGGTCAGAGCACACTGTTGCTGTGTGTTACGAGGAGGGCGCTGTGAAGATT
>JAGKTI010012260.1:0-24904 GCA_018397915.1 Birgus latro | reverse complement strand
CACCCGGTCATATCGGTGCTACCACGTGAAGGCATCCCTCTTTAGCAACTCGTTTCTTAAGGCCACACTCTAAGCATTTCATTTTTAATATCAAATATATCATAGGTAAAACTGACCCGCGTAATGCCCTAAAAGTGGGCTGATGAAACGACTGTTCTACCTCCAACATTTACCTTGGCCTGCATCATCTGACAATCCTTCTCTACCTTCCATCCCGTATGGATGTAACCTACACAGGAAATAGGACTAGGATACATGCACACTACTCTTGCCCCCCAGATGTGCCAACCGTCTCATGGTGGCGACAACTCTAGTATTTTCTTCCCGCTAGTGCCAAATTATTACATCCAGCTGGGAGTGAGTCATGGGAGTTTTAATAATTCATTGCTAGACAGCATGAAAAGAAAACAAGACACTGATAACGCCGAACCGTCCCCGCAACACACGAGAAATCTCCCGGCAAAGTGGAAGAGGAGCGTTATATATATGGGCTACCCTACTTATTATTATACATGTTTAACAAAATTCGCATACGGAGGCAACCCTAGTGACACTGCTCATTCCCACCGCCATTGGACGCCTCCGTAATGATACCCTCTGGAGTGTGTGTACATTTTGAGAGGCAGGGACGGTAGTTTTAGCAATTTCATTCCAGGATCGTCTGGAAATATCAAGAGGAAAATAGCAAATACGTCATCGGGCAGAAGGAGTGAATTTCAGTCGTCGATCATCTTCCAAGCCGCACATCTGACCTCTCCCGCCTCCTTCTGTTGACCCTTCTCTACCCCAGCCACGCATCCGGCCGGAATCCTGATGGTGGTGGCCGGATCCGCTACTAATTGGTCACTTGAGCCGGCGCTAACCCCGTCCTGACCAGGAGCCGAATTTATAAAGGATCCTAGCGAAATTCTTCGATAAACTAGTCTAACAGTTTATATATTACTACAGGTCGTTTTTTCGTATTTTGCCACTTTAATGTTCATTCCAGGTTGATTGTGAAGTGTCTGATGACTATGAGTAAAAATGGACATTTATACCATCAGTCTTATACCAAACTTTCAGGAATTATTTTGATGAACCAGTAGCCTTTGTCGCATTTTTTCGCTTTATTGTTTATTCTAAATTCGGTTGCAAAGAGCGTGGTAGCTGTATGAGTGAAGACTGAAGTAAAAAGTAAATAAATCTTTTTATAACTTTGCCTCAGTAAAGTTACTTTGGTGAATCACATAAATTATACAGTTCTGTCGAATTTCCTCACATCATCATTCACTCTGGTTTGATCCGCGCGAGTGAGGATACAAGCAAAGGCAAGCAGTTTTAGGGTCAGGAAAGTTTCTGAATAGGACCTCGTAGCCCCAGTTTCCCTGCCTAAGATCAAACAGGAGGTTGGGTCATGTGGGTCGCCGAGGGTCGTTAAGAACTCTTTTGTTTGATTTGTCGCGACCTGGGAGACGGAGGGAAGGGAGAGGATGTGTGGAGGGAAGGGAGAGGACATTTGGAGGGAAAACGAGGGAGGCGAGGAAGGAAGACATGGAGGAAGGGAGGGGGGGGGGAGGCGTTGGATGTGTAGAGAGAGGGGAGAGGATTTTTGGTGTGGAGAACGTAATGACATTTTTCATCAGTTCTGGGCATTAAAGGACTATTATGCCAAGACTGCATACATAGTGGGCCGCGTTCACGAGTCAAGTGAAGCGTTCACTTGAACTGAACCACTTCACACTTCCACAGGCGCCCAAGTCTGCATTAGTTTAAGGTACGTGTCCGTTTGGAAAGATTGTCCTATTATTCATTATTATTATACGGTAAATGTGTAATGGCCTAAACATTGTGGTGTGTCTGGTCACAAGGCTGAGTTTTGATGACACTGCAGTGATTTTGGTCGGATACTGTTTGGATCTTTTTTATTTTTCATATTTGTCAAAAATCAGAAATACGATTAACAGCCATGTTTTTGGTATCAGTATGTTCATTATGTCTTGAATTTTCGTTGTGTTTATAAACTTTGCAAAAAAAAAAAAAAACATTTTGGGTGTCATGTAGCGTATTTTTGTTTAATTTTTGAGTTTTTCATAAATTTAAAAATTTGCCAGAATTTACGGAAGTGACTTATGACAAGTTTTTGTTTTTGTATCAGTGTATTCAGTACATTAGTATCTCTCATTTGCATGCAATAGCATAGCGATACTGCGATATTTTTTGCACACTAAAAATTTTGGGAGTTGCTAGGCAACGAATTTTGGAAAAAGAAAAACATGAATATACCATTTTTTATATAGGAAATTACTCTCTGCTCATACAAATCTAATGATATCAAATATGCATACAGGGTGGTACAGACGCATTAACTTTAAGGTCAAATTATCTCAAAAGTCACTCTTGGTTAGGTCGTCCTTGTGCCGCCGGACGCCATTGTGAAGAGTATAGCCTATAGGAGTACGGAAGTAAGGCATACTGTGAAGACAGCTACAGAAAGTTAGATTTACAATATACTTAAGGCTGTCACGAGAATCAGTAATACAGATAATCAAGGCAGCCAGGTCCCCAGTTGTGCTGTACCGTACCGCTGGATGAACGCAGTAGGGATGCAATAATAAGTGCCCAGTGATGATGTAGGTTAAAAATAGATTCATGCCTATCAACTAAACGAGGGTCATTCAGCTAAATAAGTACTGTGGGTTTAAGACTTTAGTAGGAGAGGGCCTGTTATCTTCACCTCTCTACTAATTTAATTACTAAGTTAAAATAGATTTGTTTCTATTACCTAACTGCACACAGGTTATTATTTAGTCAGGTATCCACTATGGGTTGAAGATTTGAGGACGGGAGACTCAAAATATTAAGTCTGGATGTTTAGATTTTATTTACTTTTGGCTGGGGATATAGAAAATTCAGAACGAAAAGAAATCTAATATAAGTTCTCCCTAAAGTCCTTTCTCGTGTTGATTGAGCCGTGCGCTTAACTGAGGTAGTGTTGCAGGCGGCCCACCTTGCCGTGTTAGGAGTGCCAGGCGGCGGGGAGTGCCGGTGTAACCCTCACCTCATGCTCTCCAGCCCACCCTGCACAGTGTCACGGGCGGGGGCACACCATGGCACTCACTGGCACCATGGCACTAACTGGCATTTACTGATACCACGACATTGACTGGTACTAACTAGCACCATGGTAATAACTGGGGCACTCATTGTCACTCACTGGAACCATTGCATTCACTGGAACTCAGTGACACCATGGATATCTTAGCATTGCAAAGGCATACTCTTGATGTTTTGATGCTTGACATGCTCTCTCTATCTGATTGTCTGTCACCCCCCCTCCCAAGCTTTTTCCGAATTAACCAGCTGATCGCAACTTACCAGCCAATTCATCTGTAGTGCCACGGTTTTATGATCGAATTGAATGTTTTACTTTCTAACAGAACTTCCCATGAAGACAAGTAATTCGCAGATTTACTAATGGTAATGGCAAAAGAACCCTTAACCCAACGGGTAAAGTTACATCTTAAGGTGAGCAACTGGCCAAGCTCATGTAACAGTTTCAGAGTTATCACAGTTTAAGTATGTTGGTTAAATTCTTCCATTTGAACATTTCCTAGTTCTGTGAAATCAAGCCGTAGATTCAGTGATATTTGTGCATCTGGTGGCCTCATCTTTTAATTCTACGTCACCTGATACGAAACAGAAGAAGGTCAGGCTACGGAGACCTGCCATTTTGCGCTTCCACACCAAAAGCTCTTGTTTTGGCCCCCCACAAACACCCACGGCTCTGGTTTCACGATAGGAAGCTGGGAAGGACGGATGCAGGCTTGTCAAAGGGTGAAGCCGGGAGTTTGAAGGGGAGACTGGAGGTGTGCCCCCTCCAGTTTCGTGTTTACAGTCAGGCTTCAAGTTTTCGAACAGTGTGGCAGCGTTCCCATCGTTTATATTTGATTGGACGCACCTGGGGCGTACTATGGAATGTAGATAGCGAAGAAATTAATGAACTAATTTACTGTACTCAAAGGGATATTTTTCTTTAGGGTCTTTATTTACAGTTCGGCACTAAGCCCCAACATGTTTAGGAACGTTGTCGTTGAAGGCCAAGTAGGAAGGGTACATGAGAGCAAAGGGATACAGTGATGCACATATGAGGCAAATATTATCATTATAGCTCGAAACTTCAATTTAGCTTCTCTGGAAACGCGGAACTGAGAGGGGAGAGGGGAAGGTTACAGTACAATGGCTTCCAGGGTGTGTATGTTAGGGTGAGGTACAGACACACACAATGCCTCTTCCACTCTCTGACCCTGGCTCTCCTCTCATCTCATCTGTTCACTCATCATCATCATTATCGTCTTCGTCATCAAGGAAAAAAAATCCGTTCTCCTCAAATCTCGAGTGAACACAGGGATGGCAAAAATTACAGTTTCTCCCGTCACGCGACGATTATACCAAAACTCTGTACACATAACTTCCCAATCAGATTTTTTCTAACAATACCGAGTGAAAAATGGGGTGAAAAATAAATTAAGTTTTTGTTTTCAATGCCAAGTAAAAAAAAGTTAAAATATCCAGATTCCCCCAGTTTCCTCCACGTCGATTATAACGAAACCCTGTAAACAACATCATTAAGAATTAAGGCAAGTCTGGTAAAATTAGCGCTAATGACCTCAAATAACGGCGAACGGGGCATATGGCGGAGACTAACTACCCTGTCCTGCCTGCGGTAATTGCCATCCCCGCTTTCTAATTGGCAGTTAAGACAGCAAAACTCACACGTCCGCACCACGAATACCGGCCGGAGGAATGACCGGTCGAGCCATATGGGAAAGGCCGGGGGATGAAGAAGATATTGACGTGTTCTGTGTGTGTGTGTGTGTGTGTGTATGTGTGTGTATGTCGTAATGGCAAAAAAAAAATAAAATGAAAAGTCCTCCAAGTTATTGGCTTAAAGAGGTTAGGTAGAATTTGAAAATATTCAACAGAAGGACATTTTGATTTGCAGGAAGGACTGGGAGACTTTTGAATATGCCTTTTTTTTTTTTTTTTTTTTAGTGCAAAACCATGTATGACTTGGTGATGAAGATTACCTTGAGCTACCTTTTTTCCCCCTCCAGGAAAGACAAGAAGAGAAAAGTACAAAAGCTTCTCATGTCTCTCGTTCTTCCTGCAAGTGAAAATCAAAGTTACGACACGGAAATGATTGTAAATATATCCGGGAATCGCACTTCTGATCAAGACCCACTGGCACCCAAAAGCAAATCACGACCATCGAGCATAGCCGCCTAGAATGTCGCTCAATTCATCTCTGTCCAACACTCCACTACGCTTGGTACTTTTTCCCGGCGATCTTGGAGGTAGATAACAGCTTGGGACCTTCACATTATACCAGGTGAACAAAAAGATAATTGATTAACTCACTCATTATAGCTCCTCACGTAATGTGCTATTTACATTTCCGTAATGAGTTGTTTATGATGAAGATTTAGCCTTGATTTTTTTTTTATGCTTAGTAAGAAACCGACATGCAGTCCGGTTAGAGTTAATGAGTTAACGATGTAAAAACATTGCACGTACACAGATCAGTCGTTGTTAATTCGTGTTTCTATCTAAACAGTGATGTTATCTTGGAGACGCATTTTGCTCCTCATTCCAGGATGTTGAAACTACAGTAGGCCTTTAACTGTAGCGTTCCAAGCTTTCACGGAGTCTTCTTCAAAAACAGACTATTTTTTATCTTCATCAGAGGAAATTCGGTTGCCAGTTTAATGACAGTAAATGAAAAAAGGAACGTGTATTCTAGGTTTATTATTCTTCCGTGAACTTAAAATTCTCCTCACTGGCCTGTCCGTCCCTCCCAAGTTACGACATTTGCTGCGAATTCCGGTGAAAGTCTGGGAAAATCTCTTTATCTGCAAACTTGGCGGTGCTTCATCTTGCTGCACTTACTGATCGTTCTAGTCCAGGTCTCGGCGAGGGGGATGGGGATGTTGGAAGAGGAAGGAGGAGGGGGGCTTATCTCAGCATCGGTTTCATCTTAGCCAGTGGTCAGATTTCTTCATCCTCTTGCTTGTCTAACTCGCTCTTCATATAATTTTCATCCCTGCCTAGCCTACAGTGCAGTAATTCTTTAAAACAAGGGGATGCAAACAGAATCTCGCTATATATAAATCACCAGCACACCAGTACCTAAAATCTGCATTATTCACAGGAGAAGCCACAAAACAAGCAGACACCCCATCCATTTAGGTAACCCCAACACCAGCGAGGCAACACCTAAACAATGGCCCGACCTGTAGCGCCAGCCTGGGATGACAAATGATCCCCGTAATTAAAAAAAAAAACTAACACGGTGACCCCATTTAGTGCCCGTGTAGCGCCTTGTACGACTGCCTGGTGGGGTAATGAGCTGGATGTTACGAGGAGAGAAATGTATCGAGTGGGTTAGGTTAGGTTACAATAGGATTAGGATAGGTTGGATTAGATTTAGGTTAGGTAAGGTTTGATTTGGTTTGGTTGTGTTAGGCTAGGCTAGGTTAGGTAAGATTACAATAGGATAAGTTAGGTTAAGGGCGTTATGAACAGAGAAAAGTGCCTGAGTTTAGGTTAGGTTAGGGTAGGGTAAGTTAGGTTCGGTTAGGTTAGATTGTTAGGTTAGGATATGTTTGTTTTAGATTAGATTAGATGAAGTTAGGTTCCTTTAATGCCCGTGTATAACATTGTAGAACGGCCTGGTGGGGTAATGAGTCGGGTGTTACGAGCAGTGAAATGTGTCAGGAGGGAGGCGGTAAGGTCGAGGGGCGCGGGACGACGCCCTCCCTTGAAATATTACTGTGGGGGTAGTTGGGATTTATCACCAAGGCAGCCGACGCGTAAACATAGGGTGAGACGCAAGCAGTATTGCAATAGTCACTGTCAAAAGCTTAACCAGGTAAAGTCTGTCAGAGTCCAACTGAGTTTTCATTTCTTGGTGCCGTCAAATGTTCAGAAAGTTGGCCTTATTTCATATATGTTTCATTTTATACTGTTATTTATTTATTTATTTTTTGATCGACTCTTCTTAAAAATAGAAGTAAAAGCAGAAGGCTTCCAAAGATTGTCTTTTCTACAGACTAGTCAAAACAAATGAGATCCAAAAGTGACATCCACTGATTTCGAGTTGTCTTGACGGATACTTATGTCAAAGACTGAAAGTCGTAGGGAGTGAGAGAGACAGTAGGATGGTGATGCAGTGGCTAAATTTCACTTATATGATACGGTACTTGTGACTGTGTAACGTGTTTATTCTAACCTAAAGATGCCTAGCCTCCTTCAGCATAGATGATGGCCAGGTAGCGTATAGGCAGACTGGAGGGTCGATTTTCTTATTTAGTAACCAAGAAGACTTATTCCTACTTCGCGACCAGGGTTCATTAAATATTATACGAAAACGGCTTTCAAGTAGTGGAAGTGGCCCAGTTCCTTCATGTGAAAGCAGACTTACTACAGTACTGCACAGTCTTACCCAACAAATCGCCTACACATCTGAGTTTCCGAAATCAATAAGTGACTCTGCAGGCTCCTCGGTATTTCATAGTTACCCAGTCCATCTCCCTCCCCCTCCCCCTCCCCCTACATACCCAATACACCTCCCACTAGGCAAGACAGGCATGAGCGTGCTTGGGAGGGAGGAGGGGAGGGGAGTGGAGGGGGATAGCCAGTCGTAGTGTAGCCATCTCCCCAACCCCCCCCACCCCCCTCGCATCTTAACTCCCTCACCTGGCCATATCACAGTCCCCCATAACACAGACCCTTCCTCCATGTCACAGCTCCTCACCTCATATCACAACTCCTTCATCCCATATCACATCCCCCTCTCCTGTATTACATACTCTACCCTATATCGCAGCCTCCTCACCTCCATATCACCTCTCTTTCACACTCATATTACAGTCCTTCTTCTCCATATCATTATTCCACATAACATAGCACCCACACCCCATAACACAGCACCCTCATCCCCATACCACAGTCTTCTCACCCCCATCACCCCCGACATCACTGCTCCATTACATCCCCCTCACTCCTTCGTATCACATCCCTCTCAATCCCATATCACATCCCTCATACCACACCCCCATCACCCCAGTATCACCCCCTACCATACTTCCATTACCCCAATATCACCTCTGTATCATCCCCCATATCACATCCCCTTGCGCTTCGTGTCTCCCTAGGAACGCCCACACAATTATCATTTGCGGTCAGAGGTGTAATGGTTTGTAATAGGACACTTGAAACAAAGCACTCAACAATTAGCAAAACATTCCTCGATCCACCGGAGCCCACTTGTTTTTGCTACCTTCCCTCTATGCAGTTATCCGATCTTGGAATCAGGCCGCCGACACCTAAAAGGCCGTTTAAATGGAAGAAACTGTGGCTAAAATATGCTAATAACCGGTGCGATGGGTATGCCCAATGGCACGCCGGTCTTAACCTGTGTTTTTGTGCCTGTCTCTCCGGTTGGATAATTGCGGGTTACGTAGAGGGAATCGTAATGTCGGGCCGCACCCAGGAGCTCAGGCACATAAAACTCCTGCCTGAAACCTTTTCTATAGGATTCCCGACCTTGACGACGGGACAGAAGGCGGCTGTGTTGGCCCGCGTGCTCGCCCGGGCCGCAGAGACAACTATAATCAAACATGTAGTCCGCTAAACGCCCAATGATTAAACTTTTAGCCAAGGAGTTGTCTATCATGGAAATGGCCATGTGTGGGTCCTTTGGTGCGCACATCTCACTCCAGGCGCTGTCCCACAGGAAACCCCGTTCTTGCATACTTTATCAGAATTAAAGACAAATACATCATTAAAGTCCTTTAAAATACCATAAACTTTCAAAGAATGCATTTCATAGCATGTGCGTAGTATTTAATGCAACTTGTCATCCATTTTCCCTTGCTTTTGAGGGTTATCTTAAGTATATGGACTCTGCCTCACGAAATATCACTGTGAATCATGTCTAAGGAAGGATTTCGAAATTGGAAGCCATCTACGCCCCAGGGGAGGCCGGGTCGGAGGTGACTGACATAATGTTTACAGGAGATGGGTTTGATATGGCGTCGTGTTGCACCTGGGGCGGGGGACGCGCCAGCGGCTGTGGGAAGGGAGAAAAGAAGTGATTGTAGGTAGAGGCACAACCTACGATGATAAATGACCGGGAGAACAAGAGAAATAGCGAATGTGGGAAGAGAAAAAAGCGACTGCAGCGAGAAAACAATCTAGAGAGAGAAATGTTGGGGATGAAAAGAGAAATGGGGCCTGTGGGAAAGAGAAAAAACGATTGTGAAGAGAAATGATGTGATTTTAGCGAGAGAGAGAGAGAGAGAGAGAGAGAGAGAGAGAGAGAGAGAGAGAGACGCAGGCCTCCTTGACTTAATTAGGGTTTTTACTGTCCGTTATTATTCAGTGCCATATAAATATCTCCTTTACTGTCACTAAGACAATATTATTATCTTCCCACGACACACAGCTAACTCAGCAGTATCAGTCAGAAGGGTTTAGATAAAGATAATAAAAAGATTAATGTCCTGGCTAATAGAAAAGCACTCAAACATATCCCAGGAAACGTGACACAACCGTTGACTGACAGTCCAGGTTCCTATTTCCGGCTCTGTAGCAATCGTATTTGGAAGAAGCCGTGAATGAAATAAATGCTTTGGTATAGAAGGACGATCTATGAGTCAATCTGTCTGTCTGTCTATCTGTCTGGCTGTCTGTTGCCAGACTCCTTAATTCCGTAAAGTGTGCCCACAAGCTTCCTCCTCTTCCCCTCCACCTCACTTACATAACTCTTCTAATTAGTTCTAATTTTCCATCTTCTCCTCATGGCCAAACACCCACAGAGTGTTTCTCTTAACACTTTCAACCACATCAGCACCACAGACTTCCTTTACTTCCTGGTTTGTCAGTCTCTCCGTGTAACTCGACATGGCCCTCTTACTCATATCCACGGCTCTGACTCTTGACACATGTCCTTCCAAAAGAGAGACGAACTGTATTTAATTATTTCTTCCACAGCCAAGCAAGTGTGGCACAAGGCAAGCAGGTCGTGTGACAATCCTGGTTGGGTTACAAGCATGTTAGATACACCAGAGAGTGACAGCCACCAGCACATTTATGGCTCCGTGGCGAGGCAGGGGCGCAACCAACTTTATGAGAGAGGAGGCACACACAGATGTCCCTTCATTGTCCTCTCCTCCTGTTTATGACACGATGGCCTAAAATTCTGTAAGCTTTTTTTGTCACTCTGGGTCTCCAGCTAACTTTGCTTCCACTGTCACTTAAGTGGGAAAATATTCACGTGGACTTAGAAGGATGCCTCCCTGTTCTTCCTTACCATTTTGTCTGAATATTTACTTGTTAATGTTCCTGTAAACGTTAATATACGTTATTCATCACTGTGTCGGTAACTAAATCATATAAATAATGTACACGATAACACTCAGATGTACACATGCGTGGTAAACTGCTAAGGTAGAGAAGTGAACAGATCTTAGCTCACAGTACTACCTTAAGAAGCTGAATTAGGCAACTTAGAGAACAGACAACACCTACCTACATTTGCAAGTTCGTAGGATGAAGCAATGAAAGATAAGAAAGACAGAGGAAGAACATGACCCTGGATGCGAGAAAACGTGGATTATGTATCTGTTGGTTTCTGTCAGTCACAAGGTGTTACAGAGAAATGAAAGTCTGAAGTTTGAGAAGAAAGACGAATATGATCTAAATTCTAGAGAAAGAGAGAGACATCGTAAAATTCTCTATAACAAAAGGAGGACAGAGTATTATCAGAGAGAGTACGGTTGTAGGTGCAGTCTTATTTTATTACCGTGTTCAGACTGGTGGCGCTACGGTGGGCCCCAGTGTCGCTACGGTGAGGTTTAGTGACGTTACGGTGTGTTATGTGGTGGTGGCAGCGTGACAGGGTGAGGTGGTCGGGCTTCTGTTTCCCACCATACACTACACTTACCAGAGCTGGCCAGCATTCACTGTTTGCCTCTCTATGGTCCGGCACCATATGCGAGGTGGGTAGGGAAAAAAATGCACGCTGTTATTTTGGCTCATTTTTCGTTCTCTTCTAATTCGTCAGTCAACGTTAATGTTCCAACATTTTATCGTGAAACTTCGCTGCACTTAAAAGAATATTCTGAAATTAAATGGAGTACCTCGATAGAGCTTTCACACGAGGTTGTTTGAATGGTGAAAAGTTCTAATCATTTCCAGAAACACAATTCCGTAACCGTGACATTACATCGTGACATTAATTTAGATAAATATTAACACGATGTTTATTTCCCCTCGGTTGCCATCAGCTTTTGAAGTCCAACAGACATATAGCCAAATAATTACAAATTTTATTTCCTTTTATTTACTTCTGCATAATTGGCTTAGAAGAATTTCCTTCTAGCTTCGTTGGAGCGGCAAAGAAGACGAGGTTTCCTCGGAGTCGCGTATCTGTATACTCTGAATGTGAATTCAGTTCTTGTGGCCAGTCATAAAGGCCTCTAAATGGTATTCAGAAAGCTTGGTATTATGGCACCGTCTTGTGGTGGGTGGCGACACAGCCTCACTGTAGCCGAGTCCATCAGCGGAACCTTTGGTGTGTGCACACAGACGGTGTCTTGTCGTCCCTGTACGGTTCACTGGGTGCCGCCAGTTGCAAAGATTGGATCAGACCTTGTTTGGTGGCCTGCAGGACTGAGCCGCACTCTGCATAATGGCTGGGGCTGGGCCAAAACTCACCACGGATTTGGCCCACCACCACTGACAGGAGAGTCTCACACGGGTAAATACTGAACCAAATGTACCGGTACTGCTTACCCGCCACGAGATTGCCACACCAAAGCAATCCTCCAGTGTGGATGGTACTCACTCAAGTTGTAGTAATTATAAATGCCATTTGTTTCTAGATAACAACAATCACTGGAAACTCGTTCGTAAAACATTAGCATTACTGACGATAAAAGAACCAATAAAGATTGAAATTTTTAAAACTGGACTACGGCAACATAACAAGGCTCAGTTTTTGTTGATGGTTTATATATAGATGTTAATGGTTAATGGTATAAATGTATTATATACAAATAATGTATAATAGATCTGTTGCGGTTTGTTTTCCCTTGTACTCCCTTTTTACTCCCTTGTACACATAACCACTGTGGCTCTAAGATCTGACTAGACGAGGTCCTGAGATATCTTCCCCTCGTTATAGAAAAGAATCAGTTATATCCTTGTTACTCTAACCTGACCTAAAACTGCCCTCTCTTCATCTTCAATGCTGAGTTCTAACAAGACATTAACACTAGAATATGATGCTAGTCACGAAGAAGTGTTGTGGGGAGGATGTAAAGCCGCAGCATTGTCTTATTCTAAAACTGAAGTACTTGAATAAGCTTCAAGGGGAAGAAAATCTAGGCCAGGTTCGTGTGAAAGAAGTATCCTCTTATGTTCTTATCTACTGACAAAAGGAAACTTGAAAATGGGTCATGGATTACTGGCTTACTTTCCGAATAACATCTCTAAACCAGCTCGTGCCCTGGATTCAGTCAGCGCCCCAGGTCAGTTTCCCACACTTCACCATCCGGAAGAGGAACACGGGAGGACCGAGTGGTGGGGGAGAGGGGGAGAGTGTAGGGGAGGCAAAGAAGGAGGAAATGGGAGATGAGAGGGGAAAGGGAGGGAAAGAACTGGGGGAAGAGAAGAGAAGGGGAGGTAAGAGGGAGAGGGTAGTAGGAGAGAAAAAGGTAGGAAAGAGTTTAGAGAAGGTAAGGGGAGATGGAGGTGAGAGGGCGAGGGTAGTAAGAGAGGAAAATGAGGAGGGGAAGAACTAGGGGGCAGGTGGGATGGAGGGAGGTAGAGGGGGAGGGGGGGTAGTCACCTCATTCAGCAAACGTGGAGTCAGAAATCACATGGGGCTCTGCCTTACCTCGTCATTGGCAAAAGGTTATCAAGCCACAACTGCCCGTCCGTTGAGCATGGTTGCCAGAACAGGGCTATCGATACATGATCTAAACGTACCCATATAACGCCAAATTTTGATAGCCAGCTTCGTGAAATACAGATATATTCCGTGGAGTTTGTATCTGCAGTTTACCTAGATTCTAGAGGGTTTTCTGTACCTATGCGACCTGCAAACGGATTTCGGTCTGGCAACTCGATCCGTACAGTCTCGGTCACGCCCACGGCTCCGGTAAATCACGTTCACGCCCCCACCACCTCCCCTTGGCGTGGCAGGCGGGCGTGCACACTCTCGCCACCTTTTTCATGTCGGGGTTGTCGTGGCTGGGGCGAAGGCTGGTGAGGGCCGACATTGGTTACCTGAGCGGTTGAGGGCTGTCAGGCGCTGCTGGATGGGGGCTGGGGGCCTGATATGCTTAAATGGAGGATGCATATTGGTGTATGGGTCTGCTGTAAGCAAAGGGAGGACGTGTGTTAAAGCTTGGGTCTGTTGTGCCTGAAGGGAGGATGTTTATTAAAGTACTGGTCTATTGTTCCTAAGGAGTGGTTATGTGTTGATGTTTGGCTTTATTGTGCTTGCATGTACGAGTACGTGTCCTGGAGTGTTGGTTTGTGTTGTGCCTAAAGGGTAGATGAGTGTTGTAATTGTGGTTGTTTTGCGCCTAAAGAGTAGATGTGCACAGAAGTGTGGGTCTGTAATGTGCCTAAAGAACAGAGATGCACAGGAGTGTGTGTCTCGAAGGCCTGCATGGATCTGTGTTAAACTTAATGATGTGTGTATTTTGTAACGGGAGGGAGGATGTGCACTGAAGGGTGGATGTGTGTTGGTGTACCGATCTACCAAGTCTAAAGGGCTGAATGTGTATCAGTGTGTGTCCGTTATGCCTGAAAGATGCATATGTACTAAAATACGAATGTATATTGAAGTGTGAGTCGGTACTGAAGACTAGTTCAGGTTTGTATTGTGCATCAAGCATGAATGTGTAACGTAAGTATGAATCTTTGTTGCGCGTAAAGCGTGAAGGAATGTTGAAATGAGGGTCTGTAATGCACCTTAATTTCACAATCAGATGGAATATTAAAATGAAAGTAAAACGACAAACAAACCCTTCTGTGACAACAGTTAACTGCTGTTGGAAATTGCCTGTCATGGGATTGTTTAAGACCTTTAATAAGAACTTTGAGTGGTCTTTCAATGAGCTGATCAGTAAAGAACCGCGATTATTATTTTTAATTTTTTATGTATCTAAGTTGGAGCAGTCCTACACGCAGTATATAGCGACACACATATTCACACGTCACCGATAGAGCATTAATATCCATCGGCCGTATAGAATTCATGCTAAGGCTGTTTCATTCGGAGCTAATGTAATGATATTAGCGAGGGTGTTTTTATGACATGTCGGTGGATCGTGTACAAGATTAAGTAAGAGTGCCTTAACGAAATTCCAGAAAGCCAGAATTCTCTCAGCCCTGTTCTGGGATCGATCTAGCGTATTTTTAGCTAGCTGTCCAACACTTAATCAGTTGACCACCAGTTTTACTAAGCTGGGAGAAAGTTGTAAAATGGCCAAAGTATGAATATACGGACAAAAACAGATACAGACAGCTCCAACGACCGAGGTTTGGGGTTATTAAGAGGTGAAAGTGGGCACCGTGCAGTTAATGAAGTTCAAGAATTTCCAGTCTGACACTCGACCTCTTGTAAACTTAGCTGTCTCTTTAAGCTTCACGAGGTTCAAATGCAGTCAGTACTCTAGGGAAACATGAATGTGGCCTAGGAACGACTAAACTTGTAAGGAAGAGACGCTAGGACTCCACTGTGCACGAGAACGCGGCCCCAGCATCTCACTCCTCTCTCTCAAGGTCAGTATAGGTAAAGTTGTCCCGCTTTTTCACACCCACGTCCACCGAAGCGTAACAGCTGCGTTTAAGTTGCCAAATTCTTACCCAGAGTGCGCTTATTGACTGCTATTATGTCCCTTATGATAGACCCCCGCTTAGAGACTTAATGATGGACAGGGAGAGTCAAGGGAACCATTTTTCTCCACGGGGACCCCAAATTGCATTGCCCTCGACGGCTGCGCTTGATATATTTTCAATAATTACAACGATTAAATTTCGGCTCCGAGACGCCTGTGATTAGAGGCGAGAGGGGTTAAATTGATGATTATGATTAATAAATGAGAGATGGAGTAATAATTGTGATTACTGAAGGAGGAATGGAATAATTGGGGAGAGGGTCGACCGCCGCGGGTACAGGTGAGGGAGATAAAATGCACCTGGCAGAGCTAAACACTATGATCACAGCAGGGACGGGCAAACAGAGGGCGCCGGCCATTAAGTTCCGTCCCTGCTCCGTCCGGGATAGAGTTACGGTGGGCTTGGGACGGGGAAACGGTTGTGTACAATTCAGGAGGATAGGCACAGGGACGTGAGAATGAGAGGAAGAGAGGTGGCAGAGAACGCAAAACATCAGGAATGTTTTAAATGTCCACGAAAGATAATATCAAATATATAAAACGAACAAGCATGACAGAAATACAAAGTTCAAGACAGAAGGATAGGCACAGGGACGTGGGAGCAGAAGGAGGGGAGAAGATAGGGAACGCCGAGGACCGGGAAGGTTATAAATGCCCACGACAGAAAATATGAGTACCGGTAGATATCGAGAAAACAGGATGGAAATACGGTGTGCATCGCGGGAGAATATGCTGTTCTAGTGTGGGACGGAGGGTGTAGGAAAGAATGAAATTAAAAAGAAGAAGCGACACAACAGGAAACGGACGGTATGCAACGGAAAATGTTGTGTTGTTGTGTCCCGGGACTCATCTGGACGTGAACTCGGTGGACTGCAGACTGAAGTTTCCGTTCTCCTGTATCTAAAGGATAAGAAGGGATATTAGGGACGTTTGTATAACTGGGTAGCAGATCCGCCTGGTTACACCAGTACCACCACGACAAGGCGTCCAGCACCAGAGAATGGAGTAAACGGGAGGAAAGAAGAAAGGAAAAGGAGTAGGCCATTGTAGTGTGGGAGAGAGGAATGTAAAGGGACTGTAGGTGATAATTAACCGAGTGGGAAATAAGTTAGGTGATTAGGCGGGTGTGTTTTAGGGAGCTGCAGGATTTAGAGGGGATGCGATCATGACGACGATACGACCAGTGGTTAAAATGATCAGAGGCGTGATTTATGACTGATAATGTGAGTGATTAGCGAACGGAAGATACTTAGGGATATATGATAATTACGGAGAGGACGCAGTGATAATAACTAAGGAAAGACAGTGTGTGTGATAGTTACAGAGAGAGGACGGTGATAATAACTAACAAAAGGCAGAGACTGTGATTAAAAAGCGAGGGACTGTGAATGAAATAGTTACCCATGCAACCTCACAGATAGTCAGAATTAATGATAATTAGAGAGGAGGCGGTGAAGATAATAAATGAAACGTAAGAACTAAAGAAAAAAAATGTTTCTCAGTGACGCAGAGGAAGATGAACTCAGTAAAATTAGCAGGGGTGTTGTGAGTGTTTGATGGTGTCTGTTGGTCCATTGGTTAGTGGGCCTTTTATAGCCTCACACAAGGACGAAGAGTTATAAATCGAAGGTAAAAAAAAGTGACAGTTGTACCAAAGGTGTAAATGAAGACTGGCTTAATTAGATTATAAAGCACTGTGGTGAGTGTTGAGTGGTGTTTCTTAATTAGTCCAGGCTCCATGAGTCACACACACACACACACACACACACACACACACACACACACACACACACACACACACACACACACACACACAGCAGGTAAATTCTAAGGGAGTAATACAAAAGAGAAGGAATAATACTTAAATAATAGGAGGATCATTCAGTGAGGGCGAAAAATAATAGTTAAGCAATGAACATATGAAGATAGGCTTAGGCAAATTGGATGGGGTGGTGGTCGGGTCTGATTCTTGTGTGTGTGTGTGTGTGTGTGTGTGTGTGTGTGTGTTGCGTTGGACACTGGCCTTTCGGATTTATCTTTGGTAATTACAAGGAGGGAGTCACGATGGGGCGGGTCCGGCCTGGGTTTAGTATTTCCTCCTCGCTTTGTGATAAATTTGCATACGCGTTGTTGTCGTGTGCACTTGGGTATGGGGAGGTGGTGGCGGTGGTGGTGGAGGTGGAGACGATGTGGTTGTGATGGTGGGGGGGAGGGTGTGGTTGTGGTGGTGGAGGAGGATGTGGTTGCGGTGGTGGGGGGAGGGTGTGGTTGTGGTGGTAGGGAGAGGGTGTGGTTTTGATGGTAGGGGTAGGGTGTCGTGGTGGTGGGGTGTTGTGGTGGTGGCGGTTGTGATTGTAGTTGTAAGTGTGGTCGTTGTAGCTGTAATCACTTGGTAGTGGTTGTGGTAGTTGAGGTGGTAAGTGTGTATTAGTGGTTGTGGTGATGTGATGATGGTGGTGGTAGTAGTAGTGGTGGTTATGGTGGTGATTTTGATTGCCGTATGCACTTGGGTTTAGGCAGGCGATAGTGGCAAAAGTTGTGGTCCGGAGGTTGTAGTAGTGGGAGTGGTTGTGGTGGTGAAACATGTGGTTCTTGTATAGTGATAAATATGGTGGTTGTAGTTGTGGAGATTGTGGTGAAATCCTCCACTTTACCATACTAAGTTGCTCGCGAAACGCCAGTGAGGTAGTCATTTCATCGACTTCCAAATGAGAGATGAGATGCAGCTCCTGTCAAGTGCATCAGTATTCATCTCTCGTCAGATCTTTTTCTCCTTCGTTGTTTGTTCTTTACTTTTACACACATTCACTCAAACCCGTCCATTTTCACTTCCCAGCTCACTCACACACATCCACCATCTTCATTTGCCTGCACATTCACATATCACACCTCCAGTCTCCGCTTCCCCACACGTTAGCTCACCATATCCATCTTCACTTTCCCATAAGTTCACAGTTCATCTATTTTCACTACCCACAGGTTCATTTAACATCCATCCATCTTCACCTTCCCACACTTTCACTTACCATGTCAAGCATCTTCACTTTCCCACACATTCACATCATTTTCCCACACATTCAGCTATCATAACCACCCTCCTCCTTTTCCACATATTCACTTAACATATCCAACCATCAACGTCATGGTTTTCCACGCCTCTCGTATACCTTCTCACACACACACACACACACACACACACACACACACACACACACACACACACACACAACACACACACACACACACACACACACACACACACACACACACACACACACACACACACACACACACACACACACACAATACTTTTTACTACTCCATCATACCCATTCTCTGTGTGTAGCCATATATAATCTTCACACACTCTCCTCTTCTCCTTGAACAATAAGTTTCTCCATTCCACATATTTCACTCAGGTTGATTTGTTTTTAACTGACAATGATCAGTAACCCCTTTCATAACGGGTGATGGTCAGGTGAAGTCAGATTGGAGGGTAAATTTGGCTATACGTTTTTTACTCTAACCTGGCCTAAAACTGACTTATCTCCATCTTGAATGTGGAGTTGTAACAGCAGATTAACACATGAATATAATGTTGGTCACGAAAAGATACCATGGAAAAAATGTATGGCCATAGCATCGTCTTGTTCCCACAAAGTGCTACGTGGAGTAAGCTGCAGACGATCAAAAATCTGGCCCAAGTCAGCGTAAAACAGGTATAGGATCCACGGGAACTCATTCCTACCTCATACCTAAGGCTCATCGAATTTCACACAATCACAACTTAGTATTCAAGTTATGAGAGCAATCCAGTTCTGTCGGATGAAAATAGATTGGGTATAGTTGCAACGTTTCTTCTTGTATTCAAGCTATCCACAAAGCATATTCTACTGTCCTCTTTCTACTATTGTCACTCTAGACTTCCATACTTCGGTACCAATATTTTATCCATTATTCCCGGGCAAACCAAGAGACTTTGCGCATTGTCTCTTTATCCCAGTCTGTTCGCAGTTAGAAATGAAACAGGGACCAAGGTCTGAAAGTTGACGGTTTCGTGTTGTAGTGTGTGGGGATATTTGGTGTTTTTCTTTTCGCTTACGCTTCCCGTCCCGTACGTTAATGTGAACACTAACACACACTCATGTAATCCTCTTACAGCCTCTGTACTCTGTTTTTCAGTTCTGTATCCAGACCTGTTTGTTAATTTAAAGACAGACTCCACTCCCTCACCACCCGTGTATGCCCAACAAAAGCCTTCCATTGCCTTCACGTTATGTCTAGGAAAACAATACTGTCTACGTCATCCTCAACTAAGCATAAAGCAAACCTCCGTGGTACTCGATCCTTAAGAAAGAGGAAAACAATTACTCCTTTCAAGTCGGCCATTAACGAGCTCTCTCCCTTATTATGCTTCATTTGACACACACTGAGGCCTCTGAAGGGGTGGCCGCTCTTAACCGTTGTCTAAGTGAATGTAGCCGAGGCGAGCCGAGGGAGTAAATCACAGCGGGTGTAATTTCTCCATCGTAAAGCTTCCTCCTTCAATGTCAGCTTCGAACTTCCCACGCTTTGGACCTTCAACCAGGTCCGTATCACCCTGTACCTCCTGATAACTGACGGATTTATAGCCACGTTGAGCGATAACAGCGGTAATAAAGCAAGCCAGTTATCCCTTTCCATGTTATCTTAATCGGGTGCGGCCCCTCCCGCTCCACCTCCCCGCCTCTCTCAGCTTACAAAGGTCTATTCATACGCCTCCGAGATCTTCCCCGCCAGTCCTACAACCTCCCGCCTTTTGTCTCGGCTCGAATACATTAGGACGCTTCTGCCGGCTTATTATTACCTAATTTAGTCACTATTTACAGGAACAAAGTAGGGGAGGAGCGTGGCCGGCAGTAAGTCATGGAGGAGGGAAGGAACACCCCCGGACCATACCACACGACCGACACTCCAATGGGAACTGGCTGCCTCCTCATCCTCATCCTCACGACTCGGAGTTGCTGGGTTCGAGGCTTAACATGCACCTGAGCCCTCAACCCCTCCAGTACCATGACGACCTACTCCTACCACCACCACACGTATTCTTGCTGCGTCGCAGAACCTAAGGACAATGAGAGCAACGCGAGCTTGTCTTGTCCCTATTCCCGGTTACCAGAAAAGCTTTTAAAGATAATAATAACAATAATAACATAGACTATTAATCCTGCATTACCTATTTTCAGAGGGTTGACTTTAGTGGCCGAAGTCCAACCGACTACCAATTTTTCAGCCCATAACGCCCATTCCTTTGTTCGCCATATTCATTTCCTTACTCCTCCCCAGTAACGGCTTCATGATGCAACGCAGATTACACGATCGACGAACAAGCTTTTTCATTGGTTCTTTCTTGTTATTACTTGTCGATTTTACCCAGCTTAAGGGAGACTTTTCGAAGTAAGGTGGAGGGTTAGATATAGCTTTCATTAACCCTTTCTCGAAGTCACTGACTTGAGGTTCTTAAAGTTGTTATAACGAAATTCGGATCCCCAAATTACTCTCTGCCCCAGAAGGGATTGGTCTCGGGTCCTTTCAAACGGCAGCCCAATACCCTACCACATGATCACCACCTACCCCGACTGCCATATGGGAGTGATGATGAACTGTGATAGAGGAGGCTGGAGGCGTTTCTGTTCCAGCCTCTGTAAATCAACCCCGGAATTAGGCGTATGGTATTAGATAGGTGGACAGATAGTTAGACAGGTGGATTCGTAGATAGATAGGTAAATAGACATATAAACCGCTAAACACATCATCCCACCACCCAGTAATATATTAGCCAACGAATTCCTTAGTGGTCTGGTGGTTGGATATAGGGAGGATCTCACTTTATCTCCTACCACCATCTTAACACGAGTCATTAAGGAGCAGGCCTGGTACTTTAAGTCATAAAGCACCATTAGAGAGTGCGTGTGTGTGTGTGTGTGTGTGTGTGTGTGTGTGTGCCATAATTATGTAAGAAGATACTGAGGTGCAGTGTGCGGACTAATTCGTTAAAAAAAGAAGTGTAACGAAACCACCATACAGTAAAAAAAAAAAATGACCAAAGTATGATAATGGGGTATAATGTGCAGAACAAATCGCCAAGGAAAATGTATTCCGAAATCCCATATTTAGAATGCGAGCATATGTTCTAAAAAGGGTGCCAAAGCCAAGTGTGGGAACTAATTTACTCACACTCATTACCAAATTAGAAGACGACGGAGGTGTAATGTGCATGAAAAATCAGCAAGGAAGAGGTGTTATGAGATCTCCGGCTTGGATTGCTACCCTATGTGTTGAAACAGGGCACCACAGCCAAGTGTGGGGACTAATCTACCCACACCCATCACTCTATTGACCGCGGTAGCACGCACTCGGCCACGCACCCTGTAATTAAGACGTGATTCATTTCCCCCCAACTAACCACACCGCTGACCGTCTCTGCCGCCATACCATAAGCATTCCAGGAATCCCCGCGGCCTCTTTGGATGATTAATTTCCCTCTTTCTCTCACATACAAAGGCGGGACAAAGGAGGAGGAATAAATAACTCAACTCTATCTCGCCCAAGAATCTTTACCAACACCAGATTCTCCTCCACGTCCTCCTCTTAGATCTGAATGACGCTTTGACTCATAAGTTTCGGAGATCATTAGGGATGTGAGTTGTAGCTTTCTCAGATCAATAGGGAGTTGGTTCGTAACTTCAGGAGATAATCAGGGAATCAGTTCGTAAGTTTCGAAGGTCATTAGTGATTTGGCACGTAAGTTTTCAAAATCATTAGGGATTTACTTCGTATTTTTCCAAGATCGTTAGGAATTCAGATCTTTAGTTACAAAGGCCATCAAGAAGTCGAGTCCAAAGTTTCTTAGATCATCAGGGTTTTAGTACTTGTGGCTGCACTCAGGACGAGGTGAAACATCCCTTCTTGGTGTATATGCGTATAGAAGTGCAGTGCGAAGTTTATGTGTCTTGAACTGTGTGCGAACTTAGATATGTACGTTAATATATGCAGACATAACTGTAAATAGATGCAAACATATGCACAAACCATTATGAAGCGACTTAATTATCTTCAAGCTAAAATGTATCACGATGCATAAGTGAAGATATACATAAAAGAACAGACGCAAACAGAAGCAGATGCAATACTGTAGAAGATTCATGTACAGTTCATCTCCGGATTATACACCTAGAAATTGCTTGCTTTAAAGTGAGCTCTTGTTTGACAGCATTTGATGACTTGCATGTGTCTTGTTTTACAGTTTAGATCGTACTTTCAAATGGACGATGCTCATACTGAGACAGTGTTTGTTGTTAGGATAAAGCAGTTTCCCTCGACTAATTGACGAAACACCAATGACAGAAACTGACTATATAGGTACTCTTTTTTTCCTCTAACTTGGCCCAGATGTTCGTCCATTTGCAGCTTATTTCACGTAACTTAGTTGTAGAAGAAAGCAACAGTACGACTCTACATCCTTTACGCACTTCGTGACTGACACCGTATTATAGGGTTAATATCCTGTTACAACTCGGTATGGAATTTTTTGGCCAAGTTAAAGTAAAAACAATATACTTTTTGTGCTTCTTCTTGCTCAGCATTACAGCGTAACCCTTGTGATTAATCCATCAGCAGATTCTGTATACAGCGTAGTTGTGATATGAAACAAGAACTAAACTAAGAAGTGAGTCATTTAGTCGCAAGAGAATACTGGACAGAAAAACAAAGGATGCGAATACCTCTCCAGCGGTCTACCGATACGTTACGGTATGTGTGTGTGTGTGTGTGTGTGTGTGTGTGTTTTGGAGGATGCTTTTTCTCAAATCTGAAACCCCTAGTTATTGCCTTATACTTAACCCTTCCACCAAGTTTGGTTCAAAGGAAATCAAACCCATTTTAGCTGACCCTGCAGTGTGGCCTTTGGTTAGACCTATGACTGATAAATTTCTAAATCGCATCCTTTTATTCCTGCCTAATCATCAGTCCTTCCACAAAGAAGGACCTAAATTACAAAAACATATACGGGGTAATCAACGAGATAAATGAGAGAAAAAATGCAAGGAAGAAGTGCTAGCGAGCTTTCTTAACCCATGAGAATAAAAACCTTCGCCATCCAAGTCGTGGTCCACAGAACCTACTAATGAATATATTACCATCCATTATTAGGCAGCGACACCCTGGCGGCCCCTAAAGTACCCCAATGAGTGTCCGGCCTCTTGATTAATTGCCTACTGGGAAGAGGCTTGGCACGGTTGATGAAGTATACCCTGCAGCGCCTGGCCACTCCCCTGCACCTTACCATATGACCATATACACACACACCCCTGCACACCCTCCTACCCACCCCTGCAGCACCCTAGCCATTCCTCTGCACCTTACCCTTTGACCATATACACACACCTTTGCACATCCTCCTACCCTCCCCAGCAGCTCCTTGCCCACTCCTCTGCATCTTACACAGCCGACACTATTCTCACGGCTGTAACTACCGTGAGAATAGTTCCGGCCGTCACAGCTACCATATCACTTATTAGAGTGAATAA
This sequence comes from Birgus latro, assembly GCA_018397915.1. Lineage (NCBI taxonomy): Eukaryota > Metazoa > Arthropoda > Malacostraca > Decapoda > Coenobitidae > Birgus > Birgus latro. The sequence continues at coordinate 1,383 of JAGKTI010012260.1, read as the reverse complement.
TTCCGGTTTGATAACTCCGATCAGCAGATACAAAATTCTGTTATTCTTGTTTTAGGTAGAAATTAACGTGGACAGAACACTTCTTTCATTGTGGAGATAACATTGTGGCAACCCTGAGATGGAGTGAGAGAAAGGGGCAGAAGTAAAGCAACATGGAAAGGTGGGGTTCAGAGATCTGCTAAAGTTGGATGGAACAAATGTTGTACTCGGCTCGTTTTCATCTGACGGAACTTGATTCGTCGCACAACTTGAATATCAAGTTGTGTTTGCGTGAAATCCGATGAGCACCATTTATGAGGTACGAATGAGTCTCCTCGGTTACTAGCCAAATCAGCCGTTAAGTCTGACTACACTCAACCATCAAGTGAACTGTAAATGGACTACGAATCATTGTCAGCCAGTAACAAACCGACTATAGCAGCCAAGAAGTCAGAGTAGAGGAAAATGGGAGAGGTCTTCATCATTCATCGGACTCAGTCTCCATTGCTTGACCCAGATTTTCACCCTCTTTCAGCTTAGTTCACATAGCGTAGTGACAGAAAAAAAATAAAAGAGACAATGCAGTGGCTCTACATCCTTTCCATAGCACTTTTTCGTGACCATCACCATATTCCAGTGTTAATCTCTTGGTAGAAATCAGTATTGAAGATGGAGAGATGGCAAGTATACAGACCAAGTTAGAGTAAAAAGAGTACAGTAAATATCATAATAAAAGAATGACTACTTATATTTCTTACGGCTAAAAAAAAAAAAAAAATGCTCACAGTCCCACCTATATTCTCCTCACCTTATCCTGGCTTAGGATTTCCTCATTTTGCAGCTTATTTCACGTAGCTCAGTGGCAGAAAATGGCAAAATATCTACTCTACATCCTTTCCTAGGCACTTCTTCATGATTAGCAGCATATTTTATCGTTAGTCTATTGTTTCAGGTTAGCTTTAAAAGGAGAGATGGCAGTATTTGTCCAAATTAAAGTAAAAAGAGTATAGCTCTCTCTTCTTCGCTACTTCCTGAGATTCACATTCTCGATCTCACTGGAGACTTTATATGACTTTTTCTCGACGACGTATTATGATTACCGCCACCTACCTCTTTTAAGTCTGTTAGTTATATGTCTTTAGTGTCGAAGTCTTTTCCCTCAGGAACGTACTAGTTGATAATAAGGTAAAATACACAGAATAAGCTGCCCAGGAGGAGGTGTTACGAAGCCCTTATTACCATGCGTTGCGTGTGTGCTGTACGAGCGCGTTGGAATAGACATGCTAGTAACGAGCACGCCGGCACGTAAATATGTTAATCAGCTCCTTAATTGGGTGTCAGGTGAGAGGGAGGACAGGTGTGTGTGTGTGTGTGTGTGTGTGTGTGTGTGTGTGTGTGTGTGTG
>JAGKTI010012259.1:4916-16356 GCA_018397915.1 Birgus latro | reverse complement strand
CACACACACACACACACACACACACACACACACACACACACACACACACACACACTAATCTTTCACTTCTTTTCTTTTACCCTTGATTGCTAAATATTCCTGGACTAAGAGGAGTATTCTGTAATTTTCTGCGTATAGACTTCTCTCTCATAAGATGCATAAGGAAGGAAAGTGATGAACATGCTCCAAATGTGAAGTTCAGTAGATGTGGTGGAATACAGTGGTTGCCGAACGTTTGTCCTTGACTTCGCATGGGTCCTTAGTCTGTGTGCATAATTTTAAATATTAACCATCAGAGGTTTCGGATGTATGTGTTCTTGATCTTGTGGACGATTTAGTACACAGCTAGAGGGAAGAGGTGTACAGTGTTGTCTTTTCTGTTGTATTTTTTTTCCTGTCTCCTGGAGGTTTTATGCAATTTAGGATTTTTTCTTTTACTGAGGGGCTAGATACATATAGTTAATTCATCATCGATACAGCATTCTCCTAAGCTAAGCAAAATGCCTGGTCATTGTCAGGAAAAGTTCCAAAGATGTCACCGTACTGAGTTAAATATTAACTTGCTGTGTTCCGGGTGCATAGGTACTGCCCTTTGTACCCTATGCGTATGCAACGAGTTTGCGTGAAGAATTGTGCAGTTGAAATATAATAACTTCCTTAAACCTTTTGAACGGTGTTGAAACCAAATGAGAGCTTCAGAAAACATTATCCTACTCTTACTCCATTTATCATGAGTGGAATGGGTAGGGAACAGAAATCGGAAAAATAAAAAAAACTTAATAGTGCCCAGTAATAATGGGTCATACCATCATACATACATCAAACTTCGGAAACCTTTATTCCACTCTTCTTAAATGTATCAAAATTTTGTTCAAACAATTGCTGGTGGTGGTCGTGGTGGCGGCGGTGTTTTCTTTACCTACCTTGACCAGTGTTGCCAGAGACGAGGGTGTACGTGGTATCGTCTGCAAGGCTCGATAGGATGTCATACAGTTCCTACGGAAATCAAATTTAGGATGTTTAACATTAGTGTCCAATCACATTCTCTCTACATGTTCTGTATATCCCCACCTACAGGCACCAATACGATGACCATTGTTACCTATGTTTGCTACAAGCAGATGCTTTTATTCAGTTTACGAGACCCCAACAGTAGTGAAAGACTTTAGAAGACTATATCCTTCCATTTTAGAGAATCTCGGCTCAGCTGAATAAAGTGTTTGGAGACAGCCCAAGCTCAGCCAAGAAACGCAATCATACTGAGGTAAGTACAATGTCGTTCTTTATTTCTGCTTCTACCAGACGGTGATTATTATTCAGTGCTGGAAGACGTCTCTCAGTAGAGGAGTTAGAATTATTTTCCATTAACCTCTTTCTATGGGAGGATTATTTCTATATTTGTCCCTTTAGTGCTGTGACGTCTTTAAATGGTTATTCTTGCTACCTTCAAACTATTTTAAACATGGTTTTCATTTTCCTCCACTACGAAGAGGTCTTTGAAAAGCTAACACAATTGTGTGGATGCTGCAAAAGAAATTCAGTGACTTTACTTGACTGAATGTATTAAACTCGCTAATGCAAGATTATTGGATTCATCATAGGGAACCTCACATAAGAAAGGTGGTGGTGGTGGTGGTGTCGGTGCTGTAGCCTCAGGTTCAACTGAAACGTGAAACCAGTGGAATGTCGGCTGTAGTTGCCCTGCTTCTTAAGTCAGTCATCCTCCTTTTAGGAGATGAGGAGTGAGCTGAGGGACGTTTATATAGCGGGGAATGATGCCCCCAGGTAATATTTTTATCACCGCGTGCAGACGTTCCTCCCCAGAACCAGTAAAAGGATTAACATTACCTAAAATATTTTTCGATGCCTAATCTCAAAGGAGGTCTAGGGTGCCCATGACAAAAATACATCCAAAAGAGTTTGTTTGAAGGGTAATATATTTATTCTCTAAGTTACATCTCGCTATGTTTTTGCATGTTACTGATGCAAGTATGTCGATGTTAAGGTGACATAAATTACATACGAGAGAATTTAAAGATTTTATAGTTACTACGATATAACATCGGTGTGTTAAGATGTGGACGATACGCTACGATAATAAAAGAACGAGTAGATACGAACGTAGTGCTAAGATATATAAGAATGTAAAATATGGGAGATATATTACGAAGATCCAATTGCCTCATAGGGAAGGGATTTTTGTCCGACTAAGTCCTAGCGTGGACAGGTGCTAAAAAGTGTGTCGTGTTTAACTGTAGTGTGGAGGGTTGGTGAATAAAATGGTTCAGTTTTAGCTGAAATATACTCTGGAGACGTGACCATAAATGCTAAACAAAAATGTGTGTGTGCGCGCGCGCGCTCTTACCTGCAGCGTGGAGGGTTGGTGCCAGTTGCCTGCCTTAGTGGACAGCAGGCGAGTGGGTGACGCTGTCTTTTTTGCCTCTGTCACATCACCCTCCTGGTGCGTGGAAGATATTGAACATCGGTCAGACTGAACACTACGATATCAACCCTGCACACCAAAACAGAACATGAATACTGAAATCTTTCAAAACTGAACACCATCCAAAACTGAACGCCTACACTAAACAGTGCCAAACAAATTTGTGCGTCAAAGTAAAATTGCAATTGAATTCCAGAAAAAAACGAGAATATCATCAAATCTGATTCCCAAAGAAAACTGAACTCCAAGAAAATTAAGGTAAAAAAAACTGAACCCGAGCTAAACTGAATCCCTGCAAACTAAACCCTAGCCAAACTGAGCCACAGTAAACTGAACTTTAACACTAAATTAAGTGAACCCCAGGAAAACTTAACCCCAGTATGTACCGCGGCAAAACTAAAAACCAGGTAAGCTGAAGCCCCGGCAAAACTGAACACCTGCAAAACTGAACACCTGCAAAATTATCCTCAAGCGGAAACTAGTATCAACCAATATGATCTCCGGAAAATATTAACATTTGATAAATTAGAACCCAGCCTAAGTGAAATAACTAAAATGCATCCCAGTAAAACGTGAATTCCAGCAAAGAGTGAACCTCAGTAAAATGTGAATTCCATTAAAATCAACTGCATTAAGAAGATCCCCATTTACATGAACCCGATTAAAATGAACCCCATTAAACTGAGTCCAATTACGATGCGCCCCAGTAAAATGAACTCAGTAAACAGTAAAACGAACCTAGTAAAATGAACCAGAACTACAGACTCCAGTTAGTAATAAAAAAAAAGGCAGGTAAAGATTGTCATGGAGTTTGATGAATGGATAGGCATAGACAATTCCAAGCTTTCTCACCTTTTTTGCCTTCCCTGAGCAGCAGCCCTTGCATGCCTTGCCGGTGGAGGGGCATTTCTTCACACCAACTTCCTAGGGTTCAGAGGGAGGGTGAGGTCGGAGAAGTAGAGAGAGGAATGGTTACAAAAGGTAGCTCATTCATTATTAACACTTCCAGTTCCATTAAGTACAACTGCAAACAGAATCGAACTAATTTTTGCCTAAGTTATGAAAGTCTTACATGATTTTTGATAAATATAGAGCTTAGAGGATTGCATCATTGGGTTTCAATAACAACTGCTTTGTCTCTATTTTATCCCGAGGAAGTAAATCGATGCTTAATGTTCGCAGCTGTACATATCACTACAACCATTCTTTTTTTTTTAATAGCTAAGAAGATACTTCAAACTACATATAATAGTAAAGTTTTTATTGACTCATTCGATACCAGAAGGTTCTCAAGCCGAATAAAATTATCTGGTGGTAGCAAGAACAAACTAAAAAATACGTCTTCGAAATGAAAATAATAGGCCAGCACCATTACTGTTCAATGATATGTTCAAAAATATATTAAGTTTTTTTATAAGAGGAACAGTAAACTGGAGACTGGAAAATCGGCTTTATGTGCAACAAAGGAAGTTTAATAATCAAACATTCTGTAATTTTCTGTAGACGATCATTTCAGTGCGGTGGCTCCTTTTAAATTTTATTCTTGCTATACCGAGACTAGTTTGTTCAGCGTAGGAGAGGCATTACTAACGGGGGGGGGGGAGGGAGGTCACATATGGCTTTCACGGACTCCAGTACAAAAGGTTCCCGTAAGAATAATAAGAGTTATCAGGAAATGGCAAGAACGAGATTAAAAAATGTCTCCATATTAATGCAGTTAATAGGAAAAGATGCAAAAAGAAACGCGACTTACGAGCACTCACTGTGCATACAAGCTCATGTCTTCTCGCTCAAATTAAGATGTACCCATCCTGTTACTGTAACGTGGAAATTAAATATATTCAGCTAACATACTTCAGTAGAAAATGTCCATTGAAAAGATGAGAATCATCTGTCGAAAATCATTTGGAGGCTATGGATCCCAGCTGGAGAACCACTACCCTAGACTGTCCAACTGAAACATTAATAAAAAATATTAATAAATATATGACACTGGATAGTTACCTCAGTGTCATCTGGGGTGATGGTCTTGAATGCCTCCAGGATGGGTCGGTATCCAGTACATCGACAGAAGGAACCATCCAGCTGTCGCTCTACGTCTTGCGGTGTCCAGTTTGGTTTGCTCTGGGTCAGTCTGCGAGTGGGGGAGAAGGAAGGGACTGTGAGAAGAGAGAAGAAGAGGGAGTGGGATGGAGGAAAAATATATAGGGATAGAGAGAGGGGCATTTTGTTCACATATTTCTTTACAAGTTTTTCGCCGGAAACTGAGCGAGACCACGCTTGTGAATAATTTTAGAATATCCGTGCACCTGTATGCGGAGAGGTTAATCCGACAAAGTTTCAGGCAAATCCTTTACTGTTCTCAATGTAGATTATAGTTCTAAGGCCTGGCCAAAAGGAAACAGCTTTAGATCATGAACTCCAGCAAAATCTGGATATTAGCACCCTGACCTACACGTGAGACACACACAAAACCCTAGCATTCATTACGGAACTCTCCTCTTCTTACATCACTGATTATCTGTTCACCATCTTTTCTGCGTGTTGTAAACTATATCCAGTAATACAGAAACTAAAAGGAAAGACAGTTTAGTGCTGCCCTTGACGGTTAGTTTAAGAATTCATCAACATACCCGTGCATACTCATCACCATCCCAGGCGTGCACCAGCCACACTGAGTACCCGAATACTTCACTAGGGCCATTTCAATAGGGTGGTAGCCGTCGTACATGTTGCCCAGGGCCTCGATGGTCGTAATCTCCCACCCTACACATGCTAGGGTAGGCACCAAGCACTATAAGAGAAGGTGAGGATTAGTCAGGTTAGCACAGTATATGTGAGATGTTCAGTTCAAACACTTAACAGTATGTCCTCCTCCTGCCATGATCAGGGACAGTGTCAGATAAACAGACAGTACAGCCACCAAAATGACAATACATCCTCCCATACATAAGAGATAAGTTCCATAGAATCAATTATATATTCTTTTCTTACCCAACCAGTACTGTAAATTGGGAAGAGTTTGGTAAATCAGCTTTACAGATTGGAATGCAATTGTAACAGGCGTTTTTAGATTTACTAAGAACGATTTAAAAAAGGGGGAAAAGGCAATCGTAACAGGCATTTTTAAGATTTACTAAGAACGATTAAAAACAACGGAAAAGGCAGCATGGAATGTTTAAGTATCTCACAACCCACAAAGTTTACGCTCTACAAAACGTTAAGTTACTGGTTGCAATATTACTTTTGATGACCTATTGCTCATGCTTCTCGAAATAAATCCTAGGACCCTATTTGCTTTATTTCTCGCATTAATACACTGTTACCTTGGTTTGAGGTCATTCCTACCATAACTCCTAGATCTTGCATTCCGATCTACTAATATCTTTGTTATCTAAGTTGTATTTAGTATCTCCAGTGGTCTTGCATACATTAAGTACTTTCACTTCTGTACATGTAAGTCCTCTTGGTGACAGTATTAGGATCCTTAACAGTAGAAACGTCAATACAATCGCCAAAATATGGGCATTAAGTACAAAATTACTATACAGATATGGGACCATGAGGATCGTAATGTGAGGAGTCGCTAAAACCAACGGGGGTGAAGCACGTAGGGTCCGTAAAACAGTGAGACTGAATGGATCGCTCTGAGATGATCCCGCATAAACACCACACACCCACACACCCACCCCCACATCCCCACACCTCCAAACACACGAAGCCTACATGCTACAGCATAATCAGTCATTATACACATGTTGACGATACACTATACAATTCCTCTTGTGGCCTGTACTGGCACAAATTCCTCTTGGTGTCCGTCTTCCGGTAACAGTTGGAGGGATATTACAAACACGACCATAATAATAATAATAATAATAATAATAATAATAATAATAATAATAATAATAATAATAATTAGTGGCACCCCCAAGGGAGGAATCACACCAGCCGCGAGCCGATACATACTTATGGCTCAGAATATGACTGACTTTGACCTACTTTCACCAATTCCGAATTCCTAGGAGATTTTAATCCGTGCTACACAACTAAAATTTTGTGATGATATTTTGAGCGGTTGCGAAGTGATCTTAGTAACAGACACACAGACCTTGACCAATTTTCACCAGTTTCGAACTCGTGATCGATTTGTTTACCTACTACACACCTGTAAGGTTTTGTGATGATATTTTCAGCGAAGTTATCGATGTAACAGACACAAAGACACACACAGACGGACAAACTAACAACAATACCAGCTTCTCTATTGCGGCTGATAATCATAATTAATTAATCACCACTCACACTATTAACGGTGAAAGTCCTGTTGGTGCCAGTGTCAGGGTCAGGAACAGTAGCCACCACAACACAGGCTCCACACCCACCCTCGTAGCAGGTGGTGGTGGTGCCAAGCAGTTGGTTTGCACTCAGGAAGCTGGCCAGGCGTGAAGTGGCAGTCACATCGGAGCCAACTGTACGGGCAAAAGTAAATAAGGTAGGTAGGCAGGTAGATAGTAGAATAGTAACTTCAGGAATAGTGGATATAGATGAGTGAGGTGTACAATAAACAACCGGCCATTTAGGAATACTAGTTGGCAGAGCAATGCTATGTAGAAGAGGTGAAATAACATCTATAAGGATATATGCCAGAATAGGGAAAAAAATGAAATATAAGGGAATCTTTTGGGAATGTCAGTAAGCTAAGAAGGTAAGTTATATGTATAATATTAAATGAATACAGATACTAGCCAGCGGAGAGAGAGAGAGAGAGAGAGAGAGAGAGAGAGAGAGAGAGAGAGAGACTAATATACCGATTACCGAGCAAAGGAAAGGGAGATATAATTGAGATAAGCTAATTTTTAAAGAAAGAGTTAGATACGTAAAATTAGGCAACTTTTAAGCTTTACATCATTACTCTTTAATTTTTACTAACCTTCATAGTCACTACCGTTGATGGTGATTGTCAGTGGGTTACTCATTTTGCCGAGACTGTTGACCGATACACCGATACTGAAAAAAAAAAAAAGGTTAACTGCTGGTCTAAAGGTAACATACTGGACAGAGTCTAGATAATGGACAAAAAGTCTATAAAAAGGATAATTACCGAACGACGAGATTAAATATTTGAAAACGTTAAATGTTGGTTAAGTGAAAGCTAAAACACTAGACCGAAATTTTTGATATTCAAGAAAACGGGTAAATCCTGGGTAAAATGGAAAATCTCAATAACATGGTTAAATGCTGGACAAAAGTTTCAAACCATGGACATTACATAATGGATTAAGGATATTTGGACAGTTATTTGTTATACAAATACTATACAGTGGGTAAAAATGTCAGATACTGAACGTAAAAAAAAAAAAAAATTAAATATTTCACAGATTAAAGCTAGAAGGGAGATGTTAAATAATCGACGGTAAGGCTACATACTGGACAAAAAACGTTGAATACTGGACATGAAAATTAAATTCTGCACGAAAACGTTTGTTCATCACTAGCCCGAATCGTAATCAAACACCAGTTTCGTCATTATTTCCCGTTGTATCACTAATCCGTTTCATCACCATATCCAGTTTCGTCACTGGTACATTTCATTAAAAATCACTACATTTCAAACAGTTAGGTATTACCTCAGATTATGGTTTAATTCTGATCACCCACCTCTTCCACACTGTTTGGGCACGCCGACTTTTGTCAAATAAGGCTTCAAAATAGGCAGTTGATATAGCACGTGAGTCATGGTCTCCAGTGAATAATCTCATCTGTTGTATTTTGCAAGAATGCGATCTACTGATGGAATGTGATTAGTGGGACAACCATTTTATCAGCTCCCTATTCACCTATTTAGTTTTACAATATTGCCAAGCAGGTTTCACAAGCCTTCCCATCAATGAGTGGAAATCGTCCAGAAGTGTTTCAGGCTATCAAGCAGCTTCTTGCACCTGAAAAAATCTGAAGAAGCCATCCTGGATTTCGAAGTTACCATGTGGACCTCCCTTCGAGATGTTTCCTTCTGTTCATTTACGTAGCTGTACTTTCCACTGAGTTAAGACTGTCTTGCGTAAAGTACAAGAAATTGGCCTAGCAACTGCGTATGTGGAACAGTGCCAAGTATACCACTTTGTACGACGGATTAAATCAGCTGACTTTTCCCTGCCTACCTAAACGACATTAGCCTGCCGTTGTAGAAATGCCGAGTGGATATCATGGTGAGATCTAAGTAAATGGAAACTAAGATTATATGAGCCAAGCCTCATTTAACAAGAGTGCATGGTTAGTGGGCAAATGGTGTGGCTTTCGACGACTAATATAAACTAATAATGATCCGCAAGGTTGGCGCCAGCGTTTGAATCAGTGTACGGGGGGAAAACTTCTGTTACGTTTTGTTCCCTTACTTTACAGGGAGGCATCTACACTTACTCTGCAACAGTTGTAGAACACATCCTGAAATCAGCATAACCATGGACCAACCATACAAGTTCGGCTCTGGCAACTTTGGGATGACCATAAAAAATAAATTAATATATAGCCGAAGCTAATAGAGATCGGTCAGCAACAATAAACCCATTTGCGCCCAGTGTCCTCAATATAGAACGGAACTGGGCGTTAATAAAAAAGGGAACTTCGAGGTACGGACCTATGAGCTTCGCGACTATGAGCCGATAGGCGGAGGGCCGTGTGCTTAGTACCCTTGCAGCACAATGTCTAACACAGGAACCCTGGGAGCTGATGGGTTAACTGAAGTAATATCTCTCAGTTGTTCACATTTAAAGAGATTTTATGAAACACTAGTAGATTAAAACATCAAGCCATAAAGCCATCTAAAGATGGGGGGGGAAAAAAGGAAAATAACTCGCACCGCTATCCAGTCGAAGCTACATCAACCTCACACACGGCCACAAGAAAACTGAGCACATTGGAGTTAAGGTTCAGGCAGCGAATGAGAAGCCTAGGCTGACGTCATCTAAAGCTTCGAACAGAAACTCGAATCTCACAGTGCATTCATCTAATGCTTGAAATAAAAGTGAAATGAAGCTTTTGATTCAGGCGGTGCGTTTCGATGCTCGGGAATATGCTTATGGTTATACAGTCCTTTCAGTCGGATGACATTTTCACAATATGTTCTTCCTGTCTGCAGTTGATTGTATTCAACTTCATAGGGACCTGTACTAGCAAGACGGTGATTTAAGGTTACAGCTAACTCCTCTAATTTCACCTTCCATTTAATTAAGACGAGTAAAATATTCTGGAAGTAACAAGAATTGCCTAATTAAAAAAAAAAAGGCATCGATGAAATAATTTAAAGTTCATTCTTGCTGTCTTTGATCAGCTTTATTCATTATCAGAAAGTATATTTCAATGGAAAGGATTCGATATAGTCATGACTTATGCCTTCACTATAAGGAGTCTCCTAGCAGCTGATTAAGATCAGACAGAGACAACAAAGAAGTAGCTCAACCAGCTTCAAGCGTTTAGCCTCCTCACTACGGGGGTTCTCTCCTAAGTTAAATAAAACCACTTATCATCAACGAAAATTATTAAGTCCAAACTATTGTTTGGACTTAAAATACGTTAGATAGATTTTAATAGTTTTCACTACAAGTTAAATGTATTAGACGGATCTATAGTAGTGCAGGAGTCAAGACTATAATTATGCATCCCTCTCCAGTCTCTTCTGTCCTGAATACAATTGTGTGGATAGCCAGAATAAAATACACATGATAGCCTTATGTCGAGGACAAGGTGTAGAAGAATATTATGCTAAGGTACTAGCAGACTTCCAAGCTAGCACCGCCATTATAAAAAAAACCCATACGGATAGCCAGAAATTTCCGTAAAGAGCTATGCTATACAAGGAGATAAACATTCAGAGAAGTTATTCACATCGCGCCTAAAGGACGGTTTCAAAAATGTGGACTGGGCTGAAACTAGACACACATTAAAAGTGAGTGACTGAAGAACACTGTATATGCCGAAGACATATCAGTGCATCAGGGGAAAAACTACAAAAAATAATATGAAATGAAAATTGAATTACGTTGAAGACTACAAAACATCCACCTAGGAGGTGTAGTTTATGCAGACTCAGATCATGACAGTGAAACTCAGGCGAATGGAATGGAAGGTTGTTGGTAACCCAAGTAGCTACATAAAGGATAAACAATTGCAGAGATGTCAAAAGAAACGATTATATATTCAGTGCGTCCATCAACCGAATCCCTGCCATTTCATCTAAACATACTTTTAACTCTTGCTCCGTTCTTAATCGTAGAATATTTTTGTATCAAAACGAGAGTATGCAAGTCAAAAAGACGCCAGCAGTATTCACAAATGCCAATTATTTTCAAAAACGTTTCGTATTTCTGATCTATTATGCCACTGAATGAATTTCCCTCTCATGTATACGTTGTTTAGTACTTTGGGATCACTTAATACACACATATACATTCATTCTTCACTCACAGTGAAAGCATTTAAGCCATTGCTACAACTATAAAAAGAAGACTTCAGGATCATCAGTGTTATGAACAAAAGTACCCAGTTAAAAGTTTTCTTCTGCGAGTATATATACGGAACACCGCTAACTCGTATTTATGTTATGAATATGTGTGTGTCATTCCAGTTTTTCTCAGGTATCCAGTATTATTATATAACTACTCATACTACTTTGAAATTTTAAAAAATCTGGAACATAGTAACTCCATCAAGGAGGGTCCTTTTTTACCGATCAAAAGTCAGCGGTTCAAAAAGCTCCTGATAATATTCGGGTTTGGGGGCAGCTGTTGATATAATATGAAAATATTCCGAGTGAGATCTGTGACAGTTTTGCTACCAGTGAGGTGAGAAAATACGGCTTTAGCATGAAAAAATTATGCCAAATTTTCAAACCAAGATACTTATTAGGAAGGTGCGATGATTTCGGCTCAACATAATCTTTTAAAGCTATGGACAAGGACAGAGCATATGAGTGTACATAATTTTAACGGGGTGAGTACG
>JAGKTI010012258.1:11417-24907 GCA_018397915.1 Birgus latro | reverse complement strand
TCTCAGTCGGATTTACCCAGTGAAGGTTTATATCCACGGGGTGATTGGGGTTTATTGCTCACATAAGGCCATTCAAGGATGAGTGAGCCTGGTCACTCTCATCTTAAATGTCAGGACCAACTTGCCTAGCCCAGGGCTCCTACGCTCCGCTCCTCTACGGGGCGACATAGGATTGGATAATGAATGAATGAAATATATACATGCAGTAAACATATAAACATACATATGAAAAGAGTATTAAAAAAGAGCTATAAATGGAAACAGAAGTTATAGGAGCAAAACTGTAGTTAAAAGGAAATGAATAAAGTCTTTTAACCCCTATATGGCTCTGAGGTAATACATTCATGTACACCACAGGCTGGCCCTGGGACCATCTTTTTGAATTTCGAAAATCAATTCTTACGGATGTGAAGAGAATCATCTAGTGCACCTAGCAATATGTTTTTCAGCTTCCTAAACCCATCTTGTGATTCAAATATGATTTGCAGAAAACTTCACCAAATGACTACATACTCGCCAATAACATATAAACCAACAGGCGATAACGTGCGAGATGAACTGACTGCCTGAGTGCTTGAGATGGTACAGTACGTTCATGTAAACATACCACTGACCTCTGTTCCCTTCTCATAACTTAATTTTATTTTCTTATTGTGCTAATTTGACATGTAGGGCACTCATACTGTATGCCATTGTTTGACAATGGCAGGCATTAAAGGGTTAACCTGCCTATATTATGACAATGCTGTTTTGATGGCAAAATAAGAGTTATTTGCATTGGGTAGTGAATGAGATTGATATGGTTTGCACAAGAAGAAAATTAAAAGTGAATGTAAGGAAAAGTAAGAAACAGTAATGGTGTGAGAATAAAAGAATGTGAAACAACAGATCTGAGGAGGCAGTACAGAGTAGAGAAAGAAACACAGGGAACTGCAGAGTTTAGACAGGAGGTGAAATGCTTGAATAGTATTAAAGTATCTTGGAGCTGTACTGTGTAAACATGGCAAAATGGTGGGTGAGATTAAGGAGTGACCACATCAAGGGAGAAGGGTAAGTGGAGAGCTCAGTCATATTTTGAAGGGTGGGAGGATTAGTATGAAGGGTAGGAGGTTCAGTACAAAGGTTAAAAAGAGCCCTGCATTAAGAAGTTTTATTGCTGACATTCCCATATGTGAGTGAAACATAGGCAGTAAGTGACAGAAAACTGTATAGGTTACATTCATTCATACATACCACTGACCTCTGTTCCCTTCTCATAACTTAATTTTATTTTCTTATTGTGCTAATTTGACACATAGGGCACTCGTACTGTATGCCATCGTTTGACAATGGCGGGCATTAAAGGGTTAACCTGCCTATATTATGACAATGCTGTTTTGATGGCAAAATAAGAGTTATTTGCATAGGGTAGTGAATGAGATTGATATGGTTTGCACAAGAGGAAAATTAAAAGTGAATGTAAGGAAAAGTAAGAAACAGTAATGGTGTGAGAATAAAAGAATGTGAAACAACAGATCTGAGGAGGCAGTACAGAGTAGAGAAAGAAACACAGGGAACTGCAGAGTTTAGACAGGAAGTGAAATGCTTGAATAGTATTAAAGTATCTTGGAGCTGTACTGTGTAAACATGGCAAAATGGTGGGTGAGATTAAGGAGTGACCACATCAAGGGAGAAGGGTAAGTGGAGAGCTCAGTCATATTTTGAAGGGTGGGAGGATTAGTATGAAGGGTAGGAGGTTCAGTACAAAGGTTAAAAAGAGCCCTGCATTAAGAAGTTTTATTGCTGACATTCCCATATGGGAGTGAAACATAGGCAGTAAGTGACAGAAAACTGTATAGGTTACATTCATTCATTATCCAATCCTATGTCGCCCCACAAAGGAGCGTGTAGAAGCCCGGGGCTAGGCAAGTTGGTCCTGACATTTAAGATGAGAGTGACCAGCCTCACTCATCCCTGAATGGCATTACATGAGCAATAAACCTCAACCACCCATTGGATATAAACCTTCACCAGCTCAATGAAATCATCTTTCTCAGAACAGCCGTGTGGACAGGGAGAATGGATGGTGTAAATACAGTAATAGTTTGGCATAAAAAATAGACTTACATGAGTGAGATGTAGAACTGTTAAGTGGATAAAAGGAATACACTGAGATGATATGGACATATAGAAAGAATTTCCACAAACAGAGTGCCAAAGGGCTGTGAATGTTAAATCAAAGTATTGTTGGTAGAGGCCAAACTTATATGTTATTGGAACAAGAGAGTGGAGCAGTCAACTGGCAAAAGGGACAGAAGAGGAAGTGGAGTGTCTGAGAGAGTGGTACATGTGCAGATAACCTGGAAGCATTTCTATAATCCCTAGTTTGGGGGTTCTAATGAGGAAGCAAGTCACAAAGTCACAAGCATGTGGTGGTGGTGGTGGTGGTGGTGGTGGTGGTGGTGGTGGTGGTGGTGGTGGTGGTGGTGGTGGTTTCATGCAACTCTAAGCAAAGCAAGTGTAAAGGCCAATATTACCTGACACTGGATCTGCAATCGAGTTCCATTCTGGTTTTCCTGGTAGGCAACCTTGTATCTGTTTCCTTCTAAGGTGTTGAACAGCACATCTGAGGAAGAAACCATGATCTCCAAAGTAAATTAATGGATAAAAGACATAGTAAACACTATCTGCATCTGGGAACCTGAAATGTTAACCAAAACTGCATTAACCATGAAGATATACAGCAGATTCTCAAATTTATACACCGTTTGGTAGTGTAACAACCTCATTAAATTTAAGTCATCCAAATCTAAATGGACTTCTTATGGAGAAAAATAAAATGGTGCTAAGGGTGACAAGTGTCTACACAAACAAAAAATAATGGCTTTTTGGTTTATTTTTCTCTTCTTACTCCTTCCTCTGAACCAGAAACAATCCAAACAAAACTATACAGTACCTTACCATTTCCACTTCTTCTTCTTGTGGGTATGAGGGATACATCCAAAACAATGGCCCAATGCCCTTCCAATGCAGAGTGATTAGGGCCTCATGTTATATGCAGGAAAGCTGCCTAGATTTAGGGATGAAGTCAAACATGTACCGCATGACACATTGCCAAAAACGAGGGTCCCCATTACCCCCCACCCCCCACAAGGATGTGATAAGTTAAAAAGTCACAGAGATACCAGATGATCTCTCGAAAGTGTGTGAAGGAAATGGAACCTAGGGCACCACAGCATAAAAACATTCCAAGGTTTCTTCAACCTGAGAACACTACCAGAACCAAGGATGCTCTATCATATCCAAACAGTTCAGGTGACTTGCAAGGCCTGTGCAACCCAACCATAACTTGGTGATGGCAACATCAAAATTCCGACAAGGATGGCAAGCTCAAGGGTGTCCAGAGGAGTCAGAGCGAAAACACCCCAGGAGGGAGTCAGGGAGGTTGGTCGCCAGGTTTGAATTCCAGTACGACATGCAGGCACTGTGTGCAAGGTTAAGGAATGTGGTGGTATAGGTTCCACATATACCAATGTGTTGGAGATCAGTGTCTGCCTTGCTGCTGCATCTGCAATTTCACTGCCACAGATGAATATGTGTGAAGGAATCCACTGAAGGTGGAAGTGCCAGGGAGGAGTTGCAAGGAGAAGGAAGTGCTCTAAAATAGCATGGACAAGCCTGACATGAGTCAGTGGATGATCTGAGATGAGGAAGGTAAGTGAAGACTATGAGTCAGTATATAAAACCACCGGTTGGGGGTGGAAAAAGGTCCGTACAAACTCAACGGCCTGGAAATTGAGTCCCACAGTCGGGACCTCATGCCGTCCACTGAAAGTCCAAGTTTGGCATAAGGAAAGGTCCTTAAAGTAAGCTGCTGTGACAAAGGAAAATGGGGGACCCATCTGTGTTAATTCTAAAGGAGTCCTTCAGAAAAGAGGAGTCCATGCTAAGGAGGAGCTGCCATGCCAAGACTGCATCTGCTGACTTCAGGAATGGGACTGGGAGGTAGGGAGAGATAAATGGAGACAAGTCCATCCATGGGGGGACAGGGGCCACTGGAGCAGGCCTGGGAAGGTAGAGAGATAGGGTGTGGGAAGACTGGCAGTAGAGGGAGGAGACCGGGTGGATGGAGGGCAGGGCAGAAATGCGGTGACGCAGCCGGCAGTCCAACTCCATGTGATAGATGGAGAGGGGTATTAGCCCCAGACTCTGTGTGAAGTAAAGCAACTGAGCTGGACTTGAAGGCACCTAGGGCTATGCAGAGTGCATTGTTCTGGATAACATCCAACTTCTTTGGGTGGGTCCATGCTGCCAACCCATAAAGTGAGGAACCATATGAAATCTTGCCGCGTATGAAGGCTAGATACTGAAAGAGAACAGTGCTTCGATCAGCACCCCAGCGAACCTCTGTTATACACTTCATGAAGTCCAGGTGCCTAAGGCATGCTGGCTGAAGATGGTCGATGTGGGGACCCCAAGCAAGATGGGGGCCATCCAGATGAAGGCCCATAAACTTATACTGAGCCCAAAGGGTGACACTCTCCCTGGCAAGCTGAACCCTCAGCATAGAGGGAAGCCTCAGATGGCTGAAGCAAAGGAGAGAACTCTTGTGTGCATTAATTATTAATCCCCAGTCTGCAGTCCAGGTGGCAAAAGTTTGTTGGAGGTGATGTTGGGCCTCCCATAATGAGGAAGCATTGCACAGGATGGAAACATCACCAGCATAGGCTACGACAGAAACTCAAGGAGCATGAAGAAGGTAGGAGAGCAACACATCAAAAATAAGGGGACTGAGAACTGAATCCTGTGGTACTTCCTGCCTGACTGGGGTGGGAGAGGAGTAAGTACCCCCAAGGGAAACACTGAAGGATCACCCCTCCCAAAAATTTCTTATCCAGGCAAGCGCAGACCCCGTGATTCCAAGACGACACAACTTGTACAGTATCCTATCACGAGAGGCAGAATCAAAGGTCCCCTGGAGATCCAAAAAGACTGCCACGAGTATCTGCTGAAGACAATGCCTAGTGTTTACAATGATCAAACTGAAGGAGGGCATCAGATGTACCCCTCCCAGGGCAGAATCCACAATGAACCTAAAACAGGTGGTAGTCATGGTCCAGCCACCAGGAGAGCTGACGGCACATCAACCTCTCAAACACCTTCACGACATTGGATAGCAATGTTATCGGCCTGTACGAAGCCGGAGAAGAAGAGTTCCTCTCTGGCTTGGGAAGAGAGGAGGTGAGAGGTTTTCCAGCATGATGGGATGATCCCCGATGCCCAATTGTTATTAAATATATCTACAATAGAAACCTGATTGGGGAGGGTGAGATGTACCAAAAACTCGGGTACAAAATCCGGGCCACACACTTTCTTTGGTGGAAGGATTCGCAGAGCAGAGGAAAGCTCCGCCTGGGTAAAGGAGGAGGCTAAGCCTACAGGGGGGAAGAGGCGATACCTGCCTGAATGACTCTGGGCAACCGCTGGAGGCCTGGAAATGAAGCAGGAGCACCAAACTGAGACCCGATGAAAGTGGCCAAGAAGGTAGCCTAGAATTATACCAGAAGGTTGCCTTCCTTTACCAGGGGATACAAGTGGATGGTAGGGAGACCCTTCATTGGCTGAATGAAGGACCAAGTCCGGGACGGTGAGCTGGAAATCAAGAGGGTCGAGCAGAAAGCAGACCAGGCAGCACACCGAGCTCGGTTAAGAGTTCTCTTGCATTCCGCATCCCTATGACGGTGGAGGTCACGGGGGCTAGGGCAGAGACGCCTCTGCCAGGCATTCCTGGAAGACTGCCTAGCCCAGATGACCCTGGTGCAGTCCCCTGACCACCAAGGAGCCGCAGCAGTGCCTTGGGTATGTGTTGAGGACCTGTAGAAGGTCGCCTAATCTGCTCCAATCACAAAGGAAGGAAAGGGTGCAAGGAAGCAAAGGTTGCCACTCTCTCATCCAAGGGTCCTCCCGGGAAAGCCCCAGTGTCACCAAGGGCTGCCATAAAGGAGGACCAGGAGCCTCATATGAGGATCCAATGCAGATGAGGAAGGGCAGAGCAGGGCAGGGCGAGGGAAGGACTGGGACATCCAGGATAACTAGAAGGGGGTTGGACCCAAATATGGGCCACTCCAAATGGCTAAGCCACCAAAAACAGAGTCCCCCAAACAAAGATCAAGTGTGGAAGGGAGGCATGAGTGGAGGTTTATTTAGGTCTGTAACCCCCAATGGTGTGAGCTGGGAAAATCGACTGCTCTCCAAGAGAAACTGGAAAAGGGAAGATCTTGATCTGTTGCCAGATCCCTGCACCAGGAAAGAATTCCAATGGGGATGTCTAACCTAGGAGGAGGCAGGGTGAAGGAAGCTGGTCTTGATGGGCCAGGAAATTGTCTGGGCCAATGTTCTTACAAGGGTTGTAGCAAACAACCACTGTGATTCAACCTGTCACAAGGGAAAGGTGGACTGCAAGAACTTCCAACACTCCCCGAAAGGGGCCAGGTCAGGGGCAGAACAGAGCTGGGCACATCCTCCCTGACCACAACAGCTAGACCACTCCCTAAACCCTGATGATCAGCCTGATAGATGGTAAAACCCCAGAGTGACAGATGAAGATATGGGGAAAGCCAAGTCTCACAGAGACCAAAAACATCTGGGACAAGGTCCACTACCATTTGTTTAAAATTGGAAGTCTTCCGAAGAAGGGACCTGGCATTCCGGAGAAGGAATCCGCGAAGAAGTGGAGGGGCCATCACTGGGACAAGAAGAGGGACAGGAAGTCTCACAGAGACCAAAAACATCTGGGACAAGGTCCTCTACCATTTGTTTAAAATCGGAAGTCTTCCGAAGAAGGGACCTAGCATTCCGGAGAAGGAATCCGCGAAGAGGTGGAGGGGCCATCACTGGGAAGAGAGGAAGGAGAGGAGCTGGGGCAAGAAACTGACACAGATGTCAATAAAGGACTCTCCATTTCTGTACACAGACAGGGCTATTAGCAGGAGGTCCACGTAGAACTCTGAGGAATGGACATTCGAGAGGTTGGCGAGGGAGAAAGCTAAGGAGGCTGCCCTTGGCCTGGGCCGATGTGGAGGAGCAGGAGAATCACCAAGTGCAGAGGCCATCTCAGGAGAGCTGTGCGGGACAGCATGTGACTTGGTTGAACAGGGGGCCAGAGTAGTATCCAGTGACAATGTAGAAATGTCTGACATATCAGGCACAACATCAGACTGGATGGAGGGACCTGAGGGGTCTTGTGCAGCATGGGGGAAGAGGTTCATGTTAGGCGTGTACATTGATGATGGGGCTTGGGAGAAGGGGAAGAGTGGAGCACCACTGCTGACTGAGAGGCTGGGTAAAAGGACACCACAATCGTGCATTCCACCTCATTGGGTTCCACAGCAGACTCTCCACCAGATGTTCCAGCAAGGTCTACCAAAACCGAAAAACGGTTGCTGACCACCAATGCATAGGTAAGGACCTCCTGGACAGGCTGGGAAGTCTGCCTGGAAACAGTAGATGCTGTCAAGGGGATAGAGCTGAGAGGGGTGTGTTCAGATGGATTGAGGTCACGCAGACAGGTGCTGACGTCCGTCAGGGTCGAAGGGTTTGTCCTGGTAGCTTCATGGATGGCAAGTGTGGGCTGGCAGACTGGGCAAGTGCGGGCATCTCTACAGAAAAAGCTTTAGAGGTCAATGGAACACTGACCACCTGATGGGGACTTGCACTGATGGAATCTACTACACCTAAAGCAATTAACTTTGTTCTTATACAAGATTGTGCCATGCCCAAAGAGATGGCATGTGTAATGGAACACTGACCACCTGATGGGGGCTTGCATGATTGGAATCTATTACACCTAGAGTAATTAACTTTGTTCTTACATGAGACTGTGCCATGCCCGAAGAGATGGATGTGTGGCACCTCAGGACAGGAAAAATTTAAGTCCCTGCAGAGTAGCAAGAGTGTCCAAAGATAACCTGCTCTGGCAAGGGGCTCCTGAATTTAAGCCGCACCATTCTGGCCGCTGCTGCATTTTCACCACCATGAGGCAGGTGACCTTCACTAGCTGGGAGGAACAGCTGCCAAGGCAGCAAAGGTGACATAATAGTTCCTCCTAAGAGACATCAAAGGTGACAGGCCAAATTTTTCCATACGAAAACTCACCACTGGATGGTGAGCGAGCCATCCAGCACCTGACAGGCTAGTCCCCCAGCTGGGTGAGTGACTTGGACAGCACAGTCATTCTGGCCACATCATCAGTAGATACACAGAATCTAATGGCTGACTCTACTTAAAACCCTAAGAGACCCTTTAATACAGTACTTGCCTAGTGGTGACTTGCTGAAGGCATTCAGCAGCCTGTGGAGATTAAAAAACAACAAAAAACAGGAGAGTTGTCTGCCGACCCTGCAATGTACACAAGGCTCCTTGATGTGCCGGTGACATCGCTTTTTGGCAAGGAAAGCTGAATCCACTTTTCAGGGGACCCACCCTCATCACTGGTGGCGCAGATCATCCGCACCCTCTTGCCAGGGACAGTGACCACTTTTGCAGCAGAGGTAGGTCCATATGGATGTCTTGGGTGGTGAGACCAGTCATGGAAGATTTCATGCCAGCCTAACACCTGGCCAACACACACTTATATTAACCTGCAGCACTGTGATATCTATGCACAATAAACCAAAACAAGGTGACTGTGATGGTAATTGGATGAGATGGAATGAGCACTCGAGACCAAGATACTTAATAACACGGCCAGGAAGCACACACAGCGACCGGTCTAGGGAGCATCTTACCATTTCCACTACCTCTCCTTCAATATACCAATATTACCAAATGAATAATGACTTTCCATTGGAATTTTAATAACAACATAATCACAGGTCATGTTGTAACAATGTTAAAAAATATAAAACTATTAAAAATGAAATGAGTCCATCAGCTGGAGCATACAGGCACCTCCCAGCTGCCGCTTCCATCAGTGTCTAATCACCAGTTTGTGTGGTCGAATCTTTGCCTCTCACAATTTATTGCTATGGAGAATCTTTGCCTCTCACAATTTATTGCTATGGAGAATCTTTGCCTCTCACAACTGCTATGCATTATCTTCGTTTATTTTGGCATTTGTCATCACCATCATCATCATCTGGGCCTGGTTTCCCACCCTAGCGCAGGGTGAGGAGTAGCAATGTCCAGACAGCCAAAGTTTGCCCAATTCTATTGGCCATGCTTCCATTTACTCGCCATTCAAGCCACTGAAATCCTGGTTTCATCAAATAGGCCAAAAAATTTCACAACATCTGCAGCTCCACATATACCTATCTACTGTAATATAGCCAATCCAAACGATGTTATGTTAAAAAGGAGTGCCAAATCCCTGGTCATGTGCTTCTCTGCACCAAATCCATCCAGTCAGCTCAGCCTTAAGTCAGTCTCTTAGCCTCACCAACTTCCATACCTCACTTCCTCACACTCATCCACCATATCCCTCCACATTCTTCTTGGCCTACCTCGAATCCACCCTCCTACAGATTCACTCAGATACAGTATATCTTTTTCAATACTACTGTCATCCATTCTCTCCACATGACCAAACCATCTCAGTATATTCTTTTTGATTCTGGTATCCACAGACTTCCTCACACCGCATCTTTCACAAATCACATTATTCCGTATCCTCTTCACTCTGTATCCTGCACACATTACTAAGCAGTCCCATCTCCACTGCTCTTACTCTTGACTTTTCATTTTCGTGACACCACAGTCTCACTAACACTCCTTCATGTAAGCCTCATGCAGCTGCAACACTCATGCCTCTGTCCCTTATCAAGGTCTTCATACCACCAGCCACTTTCCTTCCCTGTCACTCTACTTTCCACTTCTTTTGCACATTTTCCTCTCTTTTCTATCACTGTACCCAGGTATTTGAACCTCTCTCTCTCCATTGACTGTAACATCACACTGGGAGTCACCCTCTCTCTCAATAACCATCACTTTACTCTTTTCTACATTTACTCTCAAGGCATCACACTCACAGAGATCTACAAAATTCAGCACTAGCCTACCAAGCTCTTGTCCGGTATCTGCAAGAGGCACTGCATCATACAACATATCCGAGTCATCCAGCATATATATTTTCAGTGAAACATGGGCTTGGTAATTTTTTTTTCTTCCCTTCTTGAAAGAAGTCAATATCCACTAAGTTAGGATCATTTGTCCCGGTTCATGTCTGATGGCACATAAATACACTCTGTCATAAAAGGATGACTGCAAGGAATGCACAGAGGTCATACCTGCATAGCTATTTACTTGATGTCTTTATTACACTTATTTGCAATGTTCTACTTCGTTTTCGTTTTTCATTTTTGAAGGCTCCAACATGCTTGCATGCGTCAGCCTTGGTCACCTAATGGAGGCTCTCCATGCTGCTCGATCCCTGGCAGCCTCCCTGTTCAGTCCCTTAACCCTTAAGTCACACTTAATGACCTCGTCCCATGTCTTTCTCGGTCTACCCCCCCCCCCCCCCCCCCCCCCCAATATTAACACCTCTCACCCTCTGTACCCAATTATCATCCCCCATCCTCTCCACATGTCCAAACCACCTCAGCCTACATCTCCTCATCACAACACCAATACACTCCAGTCCCATCCTACCTCTCAACTCTTCCATCGTAAACCCAGCCCCCCCAGGCCTTGCACGCAGGGATGCACTGCACATCCACCTAATCATTGTCATTTCTGTACGTTTAAACCTGTGAATATCCTCTTCCTTTAATGCCCAGGTCTCACTACCAAACAGCATCACACTCCTAACACATGCTGCATACAAAGACCCCTTAGCACGTAAGGAGAGTCCTCTCAATGTCAGGAGAGGCAACAGCTCCCTGAACTTCTTCCAACCACTTCTCACCCTAGCAACCGAGCTAATTCCAGCCCCACCTCCGGCACATAACATGTCTCCCAAATAACGAAACTCCTCCACACACTCAAGAGACTCATCTGCAAGTTCAACCCTCTCACGCCTAACAATCTCCACTTGCTCTCCCCGACACGCCGCACACATGAAATCAGCATCATCTCGCAGTCTACCTCTAATACCACTACATCTCTTGTCCACCCATTTATCACAAACACTACACATGATGGAATTGCTTCCTACACCCTTGTGGCAAACTGCACATGGCCACTCTCCCTCTCCTCTGATTGTACCGCCACCAACCCTAGATATCATCACTTTTGTTTTATCTGCATTTATCCTTAAGCCCCTGTACCCCATACCATCTCTCCACTTCTTAAATCTTTCCTCCGCCTCCTTTTCATTCTCTGCAATCAACACCAAATCATCAGCATACAACATCTCCCATGGGAGTCCATCTCTGAAGTCACGTGAGAGGGCTTCAAGCACCATGATAAACAACAAGGGACTCAAAACTGACCGCTGATGCACACCAACATTCACGGAAAACTCATCACTCAAAGCTCCATTCACTCTTACCTGGGTGCGAGCACCCATGTACATGGCCATAACCACCCTAACAAGCCACTCTTCCAACCCTAGCTTTCTCATTGCCCACTTCACCACCTCTCTAGGGACTCTGTCAAAGGCCTTTTCCAAATCAACAAAAACAAAATACAATTCCCTTTTCTTGCCAATATATTTTTCCTGAAGCTGTCGAACAATGAATATGGCATCAGTGGTCCCCCTGCCTGGCATAAACCCAAACTGCATCTCATCGATATTCACTCTTTCTCTAATCATACCTTCTGGAACTCTCTCCATTACTTTCATTATCTGATCTAAGATTGGATGATGCAGAGAAGGATAGATTTTGGGATGATTTAATACCTGTAGTGAGTGGTATGGGTGATGATGAGGTAGTGCTTCTGGGAGGGGATTTAAATGGTCATGTGGGTGAAGCATCTCAAGGTTATGAAGGAGTCCATGGAGGATGTGCATATGGTGTGAGGAATGTGGAAGGGGAAAGAATACTTGAGTTTTGGGAGGCTATGGACATGATTGTGTGCAACACACATTTTAGGAAAAGAATCAGCCGGTTGATTACGTATTAGTCCGGGGGAAATAGTAGTCAGATAGATTATTTTCTGGTCAGGAGGGTTGATAGATTAGTGAGGGATGTTAAAGCTATAGGAAGCGAGGAGTGTGTGCAGCAGCACAAACTGTTGATTTGTGACTTGGTGCTTAAGGATTGAGTGATGAGAAGGAGGACATATGTACCTAGGAGGAAAGTATGGAAGTTGGGAAACCAATCAGTAAGGGATGTCTTTTATAGTGAGATGAGGAGAGTGGTGGCTGAACAGGAAGCCAAAGATAGAGGCGTTAATGAACAGTATACAGCCCTTAAGAACAACCTCTTGAGAGTTACCGATACAATATGGGGTTGGACAAGAGGCCCACCAAGACGTAAAGTAACTTGGTGGTGGGATGAGGGTGTAGAAGCTGCAATTAAGGAGAAAAGAAGGCTTTTCCGGGAATGGAAGAATGGTGGTAACAGGGAGGAGTACTTGGCTGCCAAGCGCAGGGCTAGAAGAGAGGTATACAGGGTGAAGTCTGAGTCACAGAGACTTTTACTTGATAATCTAAATCATGGAGAAAGGAAAAATATGATTTTTAGGGTGGCAAATCAGGTGAAGAGGGATAATCGGGACATTGTAGGTGAGCAGTGTGTGAAGAATGATGATGGAAGGGTGGTGGTGAGCAGTGAGGATATTAAAGATGCATGGAGAGAGCATTATAGCCGGTTGTTGAATGAGGAGTTTGATTGGGATAGAGAAGGTTTGGAGCCAGCTGATCCAGTGTTTGGCTCTTCGCCTTTGATTGACGCTGCTACTGTGAGTCAGGCAATAGGCAGGATGCGGGTGGGGAAGGCGGCAGGTGTGTCTGGGTTGACTGCCGAAATGTTGAAGGTCTCAGGAGATACTGGGGTGAGGTCAGTCACTGACCTGATAAATAGGATTATATATGAGTGTGTTGTCCCAGATGATTGGCTGAAGAGTGTAATTGTAAATGTGTACAAATGGAAGGGTGATGCCCTGGAAAGGGGAAATTAGAGAGGTATAAAGCTCTTAGATCAGATAATGAAAATAATGGAGAGAGTTCTAGAAGGTATGATTAAAGAAAGAATGAATATCGATGAGATGCAGTTTGGGTTTATGCCAGGCAGGGGGACCACTGATGCCATATTCATTGTTCCACAGCTTCAGGAAAAACATATTAGAAAGAAAAGGGAACTGTATTTTGTTTTTGTTGATTTGGAAAAGGCCTTTGACAGAGTCCCTAGAGAGGTGGTGAAGTGGGCAATGAGAAAGCTAGGGTTGGAAGAGTGGCTGGTTAGGGTGGTTATGGCCATGTACGTGGGTGCTCGCATCCAGGTAAGAGTGAATGGAGCTTTGAGTGATGAGTTTTCCGTGAATGTTGGTGTGCATCAGGGGTCAGTTTTGAGTCCCTTGTTGTTTATCATGGTGCTTGAAGCCCTCTCACGTGACTTCAGAGATGGACTCCC
>JAGKTI010012258.1:0-11095 GCA_018397915.1 Birgus latro | reverse complement strand
CAAAAACGAAACAAAACGAAGATTATACTTGGTGGTGGGTGGGGACACTCACCATCTACTCACTCGATGTAGTGTTGCTTTGAGTGTCTGCCCTTTCCTCTTTTCCTTCCTTCCTCTCCTGTCTTTCTTTCCTTCATCTTTCTTCTTCCTTCTGAGTACGGGTGACTTTACACCCCTTCTTCTGTCTTTCTTTCCTTCATTCTTTCCTCTTCCTTCTGCCTATGGGTGACTCTACACTGAGTGACAAGCCAAATGGTTTCCTGTAGACCAGGAAACCATTTACTACACTGGGAGGTAACCATATAACCAAATTATGATGCCTGGTGGTTTAGTGGGTAAATAAGGAGCTCCAATCGGATTGAGCCTGTGTAGCTTTATATCCAAGCGGTGGTTGGGGTTATTTGCACACGTAATGCCACTCAGGGATGAAAGAGGCTGTCACTCTCATCTTAAAAGTCAGGACCAACTTGCCTTGCCCCGGGCTCCTACACCTCTCATGGTGAAAGTCACGAAATTGTAGTAGAAAATTGTGACAGGAGATATCTGATGTGCCGTCGAAATTCAGGTTGTCTAAATTTAATCACATGAAATCTGAAAATCTACGGTATAGAAAACCATTTAAAAAGTCTAACTGCTTCTGGTCACATGGACGAAAGTCACTCCTTTTCTCACATATTTCAACCAAAAATGCCCTAAACCCCTTGCCAACACACGTGTTATTACAATAGATATTGTAGATACACACAAACACACACACACAGAAAGAATGACAGAGATCAGAGATGAATCAGACTTTCAAGTCTGTATACAACTGAAGATGATGCACTTTCCTGCCAGTCCATGGTGACAGGTAAGGCACTTCCCCTTATTTAAGGACTTCTGCTGAAGCATGTAGCACTTTGTAACCAGATTCCCTTCCTGTCTCAATCAATGGCCCTTGAATGGGACTGAATGCTTGGCCCTCTGATAAATGGTATGCACTCTGATCCACTAAACAACAGTGACTAACAAGGCTGAAAATGAAACATACTGCACTTACAAGAGATGGAGTGTTGAGAGAATTCTCCCTTCCTTCTATCTCAGTGAATCATAAATCATGGTGCAGGTATCTACGTCACCTCTTCAGGCAGGGATAACTGAAGAACTCAACTTACCTAAGACACTTTGCAGCTTATCATAATTGTCATAGGTGTCATCAACAGCCCAAAAATCTTTATCCCGAACCTCTTCCTCCAAGATTTCCCTTGCTTCATCCTGTAAAAAATAAATAAATAAATAATAAATAAATAAATAAATAAATAATAATAATAGTACAGTAATAATAATCACATCATTAATCATCATCATCTGGACCTCCTTTCCAACCCTTAGGCAGAGTGAGGAGTAGCATGTCCAGTCAGCCTAAGTTTGCCCAATCCAATGGGCCACGCTTCCATTCACTCATCATTCAAGCCCACAGAATCCTGGCTCCATCTGATACACCAAAAACATTAATCACATCCTGTAGCTTCAAAAAAAACATATCTGACAGAGTCAATCCGGACGCAGTCACGTTAGAAAGAGGTGCCAAATCCCTGGTCATGCACTTCTTTTCACAACATTCATCCAGCCAGCTCGATCTCTTGTTAGTTCCTTGGCCTCACCGACTTCCATACCTCTCTTCCTCACACTCATCCACCATATCCCTCCACCTTTTCCTTGGCCTACCTCACCTCCACCCCCCTTCAAATTCACCCACATACACCTTTTCCACCACTCTATTGTTATCCATTCTCTCCATATGACCATACCATCTCAGTACACTCTCTTCGATTCTGGTGTCCACAGACTTCCTCACTCCACATCTTTCACGAATCACGTTATTTCGTAACCTATCCACTCTTTGTACTCCACATACATTCTTCAGCAGTCCCATCTATTTCATTTTCATGCCACACCATAGTCTCACATCCATATGTTAAAGTCGGCACTAACACACCTTCATGTAAGCCTCGCACAGCTGCAACACTCAAGCCTCTGTTTCTTATCAGGTCCTTCATAGCACCAGCTACTTTCCTTCCTTGTGTCACTCTACTTTCCACTTCTTTGGCACACTTTTCCTCTTTTTTCTATTACTGTACCCAGGTATTTGAACTCTCTCACCAATTCTAGTCTCTTTCCATTCACTGCAACATCACACTGGGAGCCACCTTCCCTCTCAATAACTATCACATTACTCTTTTCTACATATACTCTCAAGGAACGAAGCTCACAAACAGCAGCAAAACTCTGCACTATACCAAATTCTTGTCCGGTATTTGCATGTAGCACTGCATCATCAGCATACAACAAATTTGTGATACTCCATCCATCACCATTCATTACCAATGCCATCCCTCTCCCAATTACTTGTGTTTTTACTTCTCTCATTATCCCATCCATGTATATCTTGAACAACCATGGGGACATTACACAACCTCTTTGCACACCCACACTGATCGTGAACCATTCACTTAGGTGCCCATTCATCCTTACACGTGCCTCACTACCATCATAAAAACTGACGGAACCTAGCACCTTACCATCTACACCGTACATGCACAAAACCTTCCACAATCCTTTTCTGTTTACTTTGTCATATGCTTTTTCCAGATCCATAAATGCCATAAACACCTTACAGTCCACCTCATAAGCCTTCTCGATTATCTGTGACTGCAAATATTTGATTCACACATCCTCTGCCACTCCTAAAGCCACCCTGTTCATCACTCACTAAGACTTCTATCTCTCTTACTTTATAATAATTCTTCCATAATCCTTCCCGACAACATTCAATAAGCTTATGCCATGATAATTCTTGCACTCACTTCACTCACCTTTATTTTTGTACAGGGGTACAATCACAGCCTTTTTACACTCTGCTGACACAGTTTCACTCATCCATGCCTTTTTACGTCTCCAACAAGCACTTCATTCCACTCTCTCCATTACACTTAATCATCTCTGCATACACCTCATCAACTCCAGCTACTTTCCCATTTTTCAGCCGCTTCACAGCGTTCTTCACCTGTGCAAGTGTCATGTTTCTTGGCACTGCATTCCTTCTCTGCACACCCCCCAAACCAATCAGGTTTACAGTGGCTCTGCTCCTTCTATTCCCACTCATTAGGACTTCAAAATATTCTTTCCATCTGGTTCTTACTTCATCCCTATGGGTTAATAATCTACCACTTACATCCTTCACACCTTCACATTTCTTTCTGCTGTCGCTTCTCCATTTCTATACCTGTTGCCAGAATAACTTCCTATTTTCAGAGTAGTTTGCATTCATTTTTCTTCCTAGATCATCATTTATCTCCTCCTTTTTCCTCTTCACTAGTCTCTTTATGTGCTTCTTGCTCTCAGTATATTCAGTGCTTATTTCAACTGAACCCCTGTCCTGTGACCAATCTAGCCTCTTCCTCTTTTCCTCCACGGCTCTCTTAACCTCTCCATCCCACCTTGCCGTACCTTTCTTCTTTGTTGTTACTCTTGCCACACCACACACCGCTTTAGCATTCCTAACTAAGCAGTCCCTATATGCATTCCACAGGCCATCCAGATCCATTTCATTCCAATTCACTAACTCTAACTCCTCCCCTAATTTGGTCCTGTATTCATCTGCCATTTCTTCGATCCTCAGCTTCTCGATTTTCAGTCTTTCTCCCTGACTGCTCCTTTCTCTCCTGGTCTGCCTCACTCCTCTCAGCTTGATCTTGCACACCACATTCATATGATCTGACAGACCTTCACACTGTCCTCTCACTGCCCTCGTATCAGCAACCATTCCCAGCATTGACCTCTCTACAAGCACGTCATCAATCAGGCTCCTTTCAACACAATCCCCGTTCCCTCTACACCATGTACAGTATATTTATGTGCATCTTTATGTCTGAAATACAAGTTACAAATGCACAACCTCCTTTCCTGACACATATCCTTCAGTCACTTCCCACTATAATTTTCTTCTGGTACTCCATTACACCCCATTATGTCATCCGCAGGACCAGTGCCTACTCCTCCATTCATGTCACCCATTATGATCACTTTATAGCTCCTGGGCATTTCTCTCACTGTTTCATCTAGCCCATCCCAAAACCTGCCTTTCTCTCTCTCACTTCTGTCATCACACGGTGCATACACTACAATCACTGCTACTTTCAATTTCTCAACCTTGAACTTAACATACATACATCTCTCCTTCTGCTCTGCCACACCTCATTCATCAACAAAGCAACTCCTTCCTTGCATCTTCTTCACCCATTCTTGTACAATCTTACACATTTCATACCCTCCCATCCCTCCACTTCACACCCTTTATTTGTTTCACACAATGCTATCATGGTATATCTAGCACTCTTGAACACATTCACCACTTCCACCATCTTGCTCTCCTCATTCACACCTCTCACATTTCACATGGCCATGCGAATCTGCCCATTTGGTTGAGCCCTGGGCAGGTAATGGGCCTTCCGAGGCTCTCCGAAACATCTGCCATGATTAAGTGATTTTAGATAGGGGTATCTTTGGGACACTTAACCTGGCCAAAAACCCTGGTTATGTGGTTACCATCCAGCGTAGTAAATGGTTTCCTGAGGTACAGGAAACCATTTGGCTTGTCACTCAGTGTAGAGATCATAACGCATCCCTACGTTGAGTGAGTGGATGATAGGCGCCCCCACCTACCACTGAGATAATAATAATAATAATAATAACACTTTTAAAAAAGAAATCAGAATAATGTTCAGAAACAAAGTGATTTTAAAAAAGAAATCAGAATAATGTTCAGAAACAAAGTGAGGGACACAGATGAACTTTGGAAAGACACAAAAACCGGCTTCATAAGAGCAACAGAGAAAACAGAGTACTATCAGCTGTATGGTAAAACTGAAAAAAATTACAAAAACAAGTTCTCCACCATCCTGACCTCTATTTCTCCACCTACAGATAGGGTGTGGTCAGTTCTAGCAGGGAAGGAAGGACAAACCATGATAGAGGGAAACTACTAACAGGATTCCCACTGTGGTGAACCAAACACTCATTTCCACACCATTCATGCCTCCTGGTATGTGGGCTCTCCTTCACAGGTACTCTAAACCAGGGGTTCCGACCTTTTGGGGGGCTAAGTAGATTGCCTTATAACCCTATGAATTATGCACCTAGCTTAAAATATCTGTGAATTATTTGTGAACTATCTGTAAATTAAAATATCTGCAGATTACTATACAGCAGACCCTCTCTATACTGAATCAAATAGGGGAAGCCCAATCCTATAAAGTCGATAATCCGTTAAGTCCAATTGTCCCCCCATGATGTGGGATTTCAAAAACATAGGGAAAAAATAAGAAAAATAGCATATTCTAGTACCAAAAATGAAAACTATACCCACTTTACACTTACTTGGGCCATATTTTCACACCCTTCTCAGAGTGCTTCTTCACAGTTAGCACAAGTGGGTGGGGTAAAAAAAAAAAAAAAACAGCATTGGTAATTGCATGCTTGTACTAAAAGTAAAAAAATATAAAAAATATCCCTTACCTATAACATCTCTTACCTCAGATAATTTCACGTACTTGTGCCTTGAAGACATAACTTCATCACAAGTATATCATCTGTAAAGGAAAAATGTAACTGCTTAATTGTTGTATAAGTAATTTGCTTCAGAAGCTGGTGGTGATGGTAATAATGGTGCTCATAGTGATGGAAGTGAGGTGGTGTGTGAACAGTCATGCCCAAAGGTGCAGATCCTGCAGGCACCCACTGTCAGGTAAGTGAGAGTCCCACGCAATAATAGTTGTTTTACACTACTGTCCTACATACCTTTAATTGCACTTTTTCATGAATAACATCATATTCTACTGTTAACCTACTGTTGCAACTCCGTATTTAAGATGGAGACAGCAATTTTAGGCTATGTTAGAGGAAAAAGGATATAACACATGTACTGCAGATGTGAGGCAGGTGCAGAGGCAACAGTGAAAAATGTTGCAGGTGTGGTTACAATTGGTACAATAGTGAAAACTGTTGTGGATGCAGGGTGGGTGTGAATGTAGTCAAGTTGATGTGGGTCTACATACGATGTCTTGCTTGCAAGTGAGCACACATGAACACAGGCACAAACACAGGCACTGTGTTCTGTCCTGAGGGATCCATATAAGCTGTCTGGATCCTTTGGGTCCCATGGGACAGAGTTTACACCACCAGACAAGCAACTGGCTTCAGATACAGCCAGTCACTTATTGACTATCAAACATCTATCTATCTATTGCCAGACGCCTTAATCCCGTAAGGGGTGGCCACAAACAAATCGCCTCTATGTCACTCTATCCCCCGCCATTTCACTGCCCTGCTCCCAGCTCACACCCCCCTCTCTCATATACCTCTCCACTCCATCCCTCCATCTCATCCTTGGTCTCTCCCTCCCTCTCCCCCCTCCACCTCACTCACATACACTCTCCTATCAGTCTCTCACTCTCCATCCTCTCCACATGGCCAAACCACCTTAATGTGTTCTTCCTAATGCTTCCTATCATATCCACATCCACACCACAACATGATGGTATCTAATGTCTGGGGATTATTATAGTCAGGTGACTTCAAAATCAAACAAGTAAGCAGCGGATGACTCGATGCGTGAAAAATATTTGGAATCATGCCGGACAATGATTCTGACCTAGACTTTGTGGCACAGAAAAGCTACATGCAAGTGTTTTTATTCCATACTAGACAAACGGTCACGGCTACTGTAACAGGCCCATTGCCAGATTTTTCGAAGGAGGGAGCCTTTTCCTGCAGAATCTGGATAACACGGAAGCCGTCTGGTCAAAGGTCTGCTGCATGCTTGCTATGGGGGTCTGGGTGTATGCATAAGTGACACTGAGAAGCAGCACAAAACTTCTGAACAATGAAGAATGACTCTTTTTGTACTGATAATAAAAAACAGACCGCAAAAAAGTGAACCTTTAGGCAGGTGGGAGGTTGTCTGACCCTCCCAACCCCCCCTCCCGGCTATGAGCCAATGGAAGTAGGCGTAAGTGCATATTCTACTGATATATATATGCAATAATTACAAGTAAATTTACATCCACAGTTATGTGGAGTGACAAGCCAAATGGCTTCCTGTAAGCCAGAAAATCACTTACTATGCTGGGTGGTAACCTTATAACCAACCAATATATGTTCTCTACATGTCAACTTTTTTTTTTTTTATATATAATATGCAAGGAAGAAAGAACCAAAGGCCAAGGGCCCACAAACCGTTCCTTCCAAAGAATAAAAAAAAAACACACAAAAGAGAGCCAAAACCAAGATCAGTTCATTTCGAGATGGCTGGACACACTGTGTTTGAAAGACTGGACATCATAGGAAGTTAGGAAATACAGACACAGGAAGACAGTTCCAGAGATGACCAGTTGCATAAATGAGGGACTGGGAGTAACAGTTAACTCTTGCATTAGAGACTTGGACAGAAAAGGGATGAGAAGTTGTTGATAGATGGGTACTACATGCCCGTCATAGAGGTGGAGGGATGCAAGCAGAGAGTTCAGAGGAACAGTGGCCATTGAAGTAGCGACAGAAAAGAGATAAAAATGCAACAGTATGGCGAAGAGACAGAGGTTGAAGGGAGCCAGTAAGAGGAGAGTTAATGAGACGAAAAGCCTTTGACTCCACCCTATTGAGAAGGGCTGTATGTGGGGATCCTCCCAACACATGAGAGTTGTACTCCATACTCGGGCGAATAAAATCCGTGTATAAAGTCAACATCAGTGTAGGGGTAAAGAAGGTTCAGAGTCGGCTTAGCACACCTAATCTCTTGGAAGCAGATTTCACAAGAGATGTGATATGTTCTTTCCAAGATAAATCCCAAGTGAGTGAAATCCCAAGTATGTTCAAGGATGATGCAGGAACGAGCTGGACATTCTTAAACATCAGCGGGTACTCCTGTGGAAGGTTTTGTCGGGTTGATAGGTGTAAGAACTGAGTCTTTGATGCATTAAAAACAACTAGATTATTTTTCCCCAGTCAGAGACACGAGCCAAGTCAGACATTAGGTGTGCCATAGCCTCATCCCTTGTTTGTTGAAGTAACTGCTGAGATGGACGTTGAGAGAACCGAATGGAAAGGTGAAGGGTGGAATCATCAGCATATGAGTGGATATAGTTAGATGTACAGCTTAGGTCACTGATGAATAAAAGGAAGAGAGTTGGTGATAGGACAGAGCCCTGAGAAACACCACTATTGATAGATCTAGGAGAAGAACGGTGGCCGTCTACAACAGCGGCTACAGAACGACCAGAAAGGAAGCTAGAGATGAAGGCACAGATAGAAGGATAGAAACCATAAGAGGGCAGTTTAGAAATTAAAGATTTATGCCAGACTCGATCGAAAGCCTTTGAGATGTCAAGTGCAATGGCAAAGCTTTCGCCAAAGTCCCGAAAGGAGGATGACCAGGAGTCTGAAATATAGGTGAGAAGATCGCCAATGGAGCGTCCCTGACGGAACCCATACTGACGATCAGAAAGAAGGTTGTGATAGGAAAGATGTTTTCAAATTTATCTGTTAAGAATAGACTCAAACACTTTTGAAACACAGGATGTTAAAGCAATTGGACGATAGTTAGAAGGTTGGGAATGGTCACCCTTCTTTGGGACCGGCTGAATGAGAGCAAACTTCCAGCAAGAAGGAAAGGTACAAGTTGACAGACAAAGGCGAAAGAGTTTACGTAGGCAGGGTGTAAGCACTGAAGCACAGTTCTTGAGGACAACAGGAGGGACCCCATCAGGCCCATATGCCTTGTTAGTATTGAGGCCAGTGATGGCTGAAAATACATCAGCTGATGAAATTTTAATGTCAGCCATAAGGACGTCAGAGGAGGGTAGTGATGGAGGAACATAACCGGAATTGTCTAAGGTGGAACTGGAGGAGAAAGTCTGAGCAAAGAGATCGGCTTTATCAGCAGAAGAAATAGCTACAGAGCTATCAGAGTAGAAAAGAGGAGGGAAGGATGATGAGGTAAAGTTGTTAGAAAAGTTTCTGGCAAGGTGCCAGAAGGAGCGTGAAGAATTTGAGTTGGAAAGTTGGGAACATTTAGCACGGATGAAATTATTTTTAGCAGAACGAAGAACAGACTTAGCATGATTCCGGGCAGAAACATAAGAAAGATGTGATTCAGGGGTGGGTTGGCTCTGGTACCTTTTGTAGGCACAGCATTAGAACAAGTGTGATTAAACCAAGGATTTTTTGCATTAGACAAAGGATATGAGAAAGGAATGTATGCTTCCATGCCCGAGAGAATAACCTCCGTAATGCGCAAGGCACATGCAGATGGCTCTCAGCCATGGAAGCAATAATCATTCCAGGGAAAATCAAAGAAGTACTGCCTGAGGGCCTCCCAATCCGCAGTTCCAAAGTGCCACAGACGACGTTTCTTTGGAGGGACCCCAGGCTGCACCGGAGCAATAGAACAGGTTGAGATAATGAGGTTATGATCGGAGGAGCCCAACGGAGAGAAAAGATTAACAGTGTAAGCAGAAGGATTAGTTGTAAGGAAGAGGTCAAGTATGTCGGAGCTCTCTCCAAGGCGATCAGGGATACAGGTAAGGTGCTGTACAAGCTGCTCTAGGTCATTAAGGATAGAAAAGGTGTAGGCTTGTTCACCAGGTGGATCAGTGAAAGAAGAGGAGAGCCAAAGGTGGTGGTGAGCATTGAAATCTCCAAGAATGGAGATTTCCGAGAAAGGAGAAATGGATAGAATGTGTTTCATCGTAGAAGTAAGATAGTCGAAGAATTTTTGATAGTCAGTAGAATTAGGCGATAAGTAAACAGTGCAGATATATTCAGTCAGAGAATGACAGGAGAGCCGGAGCCAGAGAGTAGAGAATTCAGAAGAATCAAGTTCAGGAAAACGAGAGCAAGATAGGTTGTTGCGTACATATACTGTACACAACAGCCACCTTTGGCTTTGAAATGAGTATAGAGAGAGTAGGAGGATACAGAAAAGGGTTTGCTGTCAGTTGCCTCAGACAGCTGAGTCTCAAAGAGAAAGAGAAGGTGAGGTTTAGAGGAGGAGAGGCGGTGTTCCACGGAAAGAAAATTTGAGGAAAGGCCGTGAATGTTGCAGAAATGAAGAAGAAGTGAGTCAGACAGTGGTTCTAGGCATGAGTCATCACCGGGAGAGGGGCAGATGGTGGGGGCATTTGTGGTCCCCCCCCCTGGGGACTCCGAGGCACTGTTAGTGCCTCACCAGAAAACAACTAAGTAAAATGACAAACAAAATACCTCAGACCAGGACTGACCAACAGACGACGATCAAGGACTGTATAAAGAACATGATGCAGATTTCAACAAGGAATGTGAAGGATGTGATTGATGATGTGAAAGAGGGAGACATGTCCAGGTGCTAGGGAATGCAAGAGTGGACATATTTGGATTGACTGAGACTAAATGAAGAGATGAGTGTGTGAGAATGTGGGAGTATGGATTGGATATACTGTAAGTGCAGGAGTAGGTGAGAATGAGAGAGCAATGGAGGGCGTATGTATTGTCGTGTGCAAGAGATGGAAGGAGAAAATAGGAGACTATACAGCAGTTTGTTCAAGGATTGTGTGGGTAAGACGGACAGTAGGAATACAAGCTTGGGCGATTGTGTCTGTATATCAGACTGTGCGAGCAGAGTGAAAGGAGTTCTGGGAAAATGTGGAAGTGTGTATGGAAAAGTTTGAGTGGACTGAGAGAGTGTTTTTGACTGCAGATATGAAAGAAAAAGTAAGTAATGAGGAGGTGGATGGAGTAGTTGATGAGTGGGGTGTGCCTGCAGAAGTGGGTGAGGCAGGCAAAAGTGGGTGAGAATTGTGGTGCTCTAGTGGACATTCATGTGGAAAGAAAGCAGATGACAGCCAATGCCCTCTTTAGGTATGATATGATCCACATGAATACATGGTGAGTGATCAGAAAGGTAAGTGGTGATTTTTTTTTTTTTTTTAATGATAGGAAGAAGGGTCCAAAGGGCAGGAGCCCACAAACTGTTCCTTAAAGAAAGAAAGAAAGAGAGAGAGAGAGAGAGAGAGAGAGAGAGAGA
>JAGKTI010012257.1:0-24910 GCA_018397915.1 Birgus latro | reverse complement strand
AAGTATCCTACCATATATTTTTCCTATTACACTGAGAAGGCAAATGCTCCTATGATTACCACACACTGCTTTTTCCCCTTTTCCTTTGTACAGAGGAATAATTATACCTGACTTCCAATCCTCGGGGACTCTACCCTCCTCCCAAGCCAAACTGCACACCTTCCACATCCATTCTATTACTATCTCTCCCCCATGCTTTAGCATTTCACCACACACTCCATCAATTCCTGGGGCTTTCCCCATTTTAACTTTCTTCATTGCTTCCACCACTTCCATCCTGGTGATTTCTTCCTCTCTTCTCACAACCCTCCTTCTCCCTGCCATTCCCCAGCCACTTATACTTGCATTACTTTCATTCTCTATGTTCAACAGTTCATTAAAGTGTTCTCTCCAGCTGTTTACTTTTTCTCCCTTCTCCACTAGTAATCTGCCATTTTTATCTTTCACACCCCCACTGACTTCGTTGGCACCGTGTCTAACTCTCTTTACCTCCTTCCAGAACATTTTCTTACATTCCCTCCACTTTGCACTCAAATTTCTTCCAAACTCCTCATCCACTCTCTTCTTACTCTCTCTTACTAATCTTTTCACCTCTCTCCTCCTCACTACATATAACTCTCTCGTCCGTCTCTCAGCTTCTTCGTTGCCCCTGTTCCTCATCCACTCATTATATGCTTTCTTCTTTTGTGCCACAGCCTCTCTCACCTCTTCAGTCCACCATGCTGTTCCCTG
Organism: Birgus latro; assembly: GCA_018397915.1. Taxonomy (NCBI): domain Eukaryota; kingdom Metazoa; phylum Arthropoda; class Malacostraca; order Decapoda; family Coenobitidae; genus Birgus; species Birgus latro. The sequence continues at coordinate 24,178 of JAGKTI010012257.1, read as the reverse complement.
AACCCCCTTTCGTCTTCTCTTCACCCCACACACCACCTCACATGCTGCACAGATTTCTTCTGTCGCACGTGACTGTCTGGATGCATACGAAAATGACGGCAGTCGAGAAGGGAATTCTGAAACAGTGCATTTGTCGTTATTTATGGGCTATGCAGATGATGCTGCTAGTAGAGGTAAGTCACAGACTCTAGTAAAAGAATCTAAGGGATGTGCTCTTCTAGACACAGGGTGTTCTACAACTGTATGTGGAGTTGAATGGATCAATTGATATCTAAGTGAGCTCACTGATTACGAACGTGATGCTATAAGAGAAGAAGCGTCATCCTCAACGTTTACTTTTGCTGATGGTGTCGCAGTTTCTTCCCTCAAACGTGTTACTCTGCCCTGCTACATTGGAAACATGCATGCTACCATCGTGACTGATGTTGTGGACTGCAATATTCCCTTGCTGTTAAGTAGACGTTCGATGAAAAAAGCAAAAATGTTAATTAACCTTGGAACTGACCAGGTCAAAATTTGTGGAACTATCATTGATTTAAAGTCCTCATCTTCAGGCCATTACTTACTGCCAATTTCCTTATGACTAGATTGTGAATTTTGTGAAAGAGTCATGTTGGCATCTCGTGGGGGTGATGTAGAAAAAACCGCTTTGAAGCTTCACAGGCAATTTGGACACCCAACATCGGCAAAACTAATTAAACTGATCACAGATGCGGGAATTAGAAGTTCAGAACTGGAACAGGCTATCAAGACTGTATCTGGTGCTTGTACAGTCTGTTGCAGATTTAAGAAAGCCAAGCCCCGACCCGTAGTCAGTTTGCCCATGGCGTCTAAGTTTAATGAAGCCATAGCCATGGATTTAAAAGCTTGGGGAAGGCATTATTTCTTAGTCTTTGTTGATTTGGCGACCAAGTATTGTAATGCGATAGTAATCGCGGATAAGTGTGCGCCCACCATTATCAAAGGAATATTTTGGAGCTGGATTGTTGTGTTTGGCGCACCTAGAAAAATTCTTACAGACAATGGCTGTGAATTCAACAATGCGGAAATGCGAGCATTTGGAGAGGCCTTCAATATCAAGATCATGACAACGTCTGCAGAGAGTCCTTGGAGCAACTGAGTCTGTGAGTGTCAAAATGCAGTCATTGGTGACATTGTTAGGAAGATAATGGCTGATAGCCAGTGTGAATTGGATGTGGCCTTGGCATGGGCAGTATCGGCAAGAAATGCTCTCACCAACTACTCAGGCTTTTCTCCTAATCAACTTGTTTTTGGTCAAAACCCTGGTCTGCCTAATGTGGACGCAAATGATCCTTCAGCCTTGGAACCTTCATCACCATCGAAAATTGTGAGAGACAACTTGAATGCTCTTCATTTAGCTAGACAAGAGTTTATAAAGACCGAATCAGATGAATGCTTGGCTAGGGCTCTGCGGCACAACGTATGTTCGAGTGACCTAAACGACATCCGAAATGGAGATGAAGTCTTCTACAAAAGAAATGACAGTCATGAGTGGCACGGTCCTGGAATTGTAATAGGCAGATATGGGAAACAAATTCAGGTGAGACACGGCGGTGTATACGTGCAAGTGCACGTATGTCGTCTAGCGCGTTCGCCAGAGCAAGATACTACAGTTGAAAGTGGTGTCAGCAGTGATGAGAAGAACAATGTTGTCCAGGAGAAGCCTAATGACGATCCTCCGCAAGTGTTGAATGACTATCCACCAGATGAGAAGTCTGAAGATGGTGTGGTCCCAATTGATGAGCCTCCCACAGTTTCTGTTCCGATTAATCAGCTTCCCAAAGTTTCTGTTGGTCAACGTATAAAGGGAATACATTCAGAAAGTGGAGAGTTGGTGTCTGGAAGGATTATGAGTCGGGCAGGTAAATCCACTGGAAAGTACAAACACTGCTATAATTTGAAGAGGGACTCTGATGGAAGCTTTGATTGGATAGATTTGGAGAAGGATCTTAGCGAATGGGAAGTGGTTGATGATGACGCAGAAATGCTTGTTCTTTTCAACTCTGAGGCCGTATTATGCGCTAAGGAAAATGAAATTACAAATTGGCAGAGTAATGATGTGTATAAGGAAGTAGATGATGATGGGCAAGGTGCCATAACGGTTCAATGGGTTGTGACAGAAAAACTGGAAAATGGAAAGCCTATTGTTATGGCCCGCTTAGTCGCCAGAGGATTTGAGGAAGACACAGTGGATCTCCGAAAAGACTCGCCTACTTGTTCAAAGGAAGCAGTGCGTTTGGCACTTTCTTTGGCCTCCACCAACCAGTGGGATTTCACACTATGGACGTGAAAGCTGCCTACTTGCAAGGTAACGACATTGAGAGAGTTGTTCATTTACGTCCTCCGCCTGAATATGCAAATGGTAAGTTATGGAGACTAAAGAAAACTGTTTACGGCCTTTGTGATGCTGCTAGGCATTGGTATCTGCACGTAAAAGATCGGTTGTTGAGTCTCGGAGCTAAAGTGTCATCACTGGTTTCTGCGCTGTTCTCTTGGAGCAATGGTGGCAAAGTCGAAGGCATTGTATGCATCTACATTGATGACTTCCTTTGGGCTGGTACACATGAGTTCGAACAGCAAGTGATAAATCGTTTGAGTCAGATATTCCTCATCGGCAGTTCAGAATCAAAAGCCTTCAAATACGTTGGTCTCAATGTCATCTCCAACATCGATGACAGCATAACGCTCGACCAGTTCCAGTATGCTTCATCTTTGAAACCAGTCACGCTGAGTAAACATCGTGCAGCAGTAAAATCAGGGGAGCTGTCCGAGTCTGAGAAAATGGAGTACCGAGCATTAATTGGGCAACTCAATTGGATTGCCACACACACTCGGCCAGATATTGCCTTTGATGTGTGTGAGTTGAGTGTGAATAGCAACCGAGCTACCGTAGCGGATTTGCTTAGACTGAATAAGGTGATCTCAAGGGTGAAGACTGACAACATGAAGCTATACATTCCAAGACTGGGGCCAATCGAGGACTGTCATATAGAGTGCTTTTCAGATGCCTCATTTGCCAACCTTGTAGGCAATGGATCTCAGGGAAGTTTTGTGATCTTCCTACGAGATGCTAGTGAGGCAAGATGTCCTATATTCTGGCAGACAAGAAGGATCAGGAGGATCGTCAAATCTACCTTATCTGCTGAGGCGTTGGCGCTGCTTGAATGTGCTGAAACTGCTGTATATCTCTCCAACATATTGCGTGAGGTTTCTGGATGTGGAAAGATCAAAATAAAGTGTTTCGTCGACAACAAGAGTCTGGTGGACACCCTTTACTCCTGTAGGAGCGTAGAAGACAGGAGATTGCGCATTGATATTGCTGTGTTGCGGGACATGTTGGAGCGGGGGGAGATTGATGAGGTATCCTGGGTGGATACATCACAACAACTGGCTGATTGTCTCAGCAAGAAAGGTGCCTCAACCGAGCGGCTGCGTGCAGCAGTCAGCCGAGACTAGAAAGTTTATAATACTTCAAGAGATACCACATATCTGTATGTGGCCACAGACTGGGTCTTGATAGTAATTAAACAAAAGTGTATGTATTGGATACATAGTGCGTATCGGGTGTTGATGGTACTCACAAAAGTCTATGTATTGGATACATAGTGTGTATCAGACGCAAATAGACCATCCATCTTCATCCTTGGAATCTTCTGTCAAATTAAGAAGAGAGGACGAGAGTGTTAGTGCATATTGTTGTTAGTGTGTGTGCGCACACACACGCATCTGCTAAGTCACGAGTGATGACATCATCGGAAGGCTCCTGTGGTATGCAACCGGGAACCTTGGCAGTTCACGTTGTGAGGCAGGTGAGTGTGGTTTGCCTAGTTTCCTAGGCAAACAAATGGAAAGTAGAATAGTGTAGGTCAGTGAAGAAAAGAAGCTGGTGCTATTGAGACCTTGAAACGTAAATAGTAGGGAGCTGAATATAGAGACAGCAGGTGATACATGAAGTGTTAGTGACCACATTGACCTATGAGTGTGAGACTGTTATGGCATGAGTGAGAGCAGTTGTTGTTGTTGCTAAACCCTAGTCTGCATGGCCCGGCAGATCTGTTGCCCTCAGATAAGCAGCTGCTCCTATGGGGTCATCCCTTGGTATCCATACATTGTTTAAGTGTCTGCTTCTCAGTATGGCATGTGCTGTGCAGTGCTTGATTATATGTGTAATATGGTGTGGTCCTGTTCTACAAGTGAGGCACCCAATCTAAATCTTAGCTGGTAACTTGAGATGGCTGAGTGATGTCGATCTTAACCGCTGGGTGAAATTGATCTTAACCTAGCTAGTTGAATCAGTTGTTTGATGGGTGGAAGTTATGAGGAGAGGCAGGTAGTTTAGTGCTCTGATGGGTGTGTCACATTGCCCAGCACATGAAATGAGTATGTAGTTGTTTCTTTATTGCTAGTGCATTGATATCTGGAGGTGGGGTGTGTGTTGAGGTGGGTCTACTAAAGTGTGTGTGTTGACTATTTAATGTGCCTAGTTGTGTTGTGCAGCTTGGTCATACAGTGACAGGAGTGTTGTGTGTTAGCACTAACTGCCATCTAGAACTGTGTGTCTTGTATCAATAATCTCCCAAAGGGAGGACTTTAGTTTCAAAGTGTGAGCTGTGGGAGTGGCATTTGCAAAGCCAGTGATAATGCATAAGCATTGTTCTGTGTGTCTGCATGGTGTTGTAGTGGGTGTTAGATGGGATGGGGACCCATCCTGGAGAGGTATAGGACATCAGCAATTTGTTATATCATATGTAGAGGAGGGAGAATATTTCTTTTTGTTGCCCATGTTTGTCCCAGTAAGTGCCCTTGGTGCATTGAGTCTGGGAGTGCACCTCCTCTTGATGTCTTATATGTGAAGGTTGAAGGTGAGTCCAGTGTCATATATCACTCCGAGGATCATGTAGGGTGTGTGTAGCACAGGCTTATTGTTAAGTACAATGTTAAGGAAGTACCTGTGCTCATTTGCTGCTGGCAGTTTATATGTGGTAATGGGTTTAGCTAGACAAATTGTCAGCCTGTTGTCCGCAGCAAATGTCTGAAATATGTTTATTTTGTCTTGTTGCCATGTGCAGGGTGTATCTGCAATGTGGTGTTTAGATGTTATAGTTATACTGTATTCAGGATATCTTGCACAAATTGGGTGAAAAGTGATGATGAAAGAATTGAGCCTAGTGGAACTCCATTAGAAAAGTTTCTTGATGAGGACAGTGAAAATAAGGTTGTTAAAAAGTGTGTGTTGGTTGCATAGACTGGGTAATAGAGGTTTGTGAAAGATGTAAAGTAGTATGTTGATAAGAACAGTCGAAGAAAGTATGGTGAGGTGGAATAGTCATCCATAGAAAATAGGTATAGGCATGTTGATGCAAAGGGTATGAATGAGTTTCAAGGTGGCAGGAAGCATGGGTAGGACAAAACATAAAGTTAATGAATAATATATGTATGGAGAAGGACATGACAGAGCTTTGACATCCCATTTTTTTGCCTTGATAGTCAATGAAATGACTCCTGAAGGTGTATATGACGTGCATCTTCAAAAACAAGGAGGGGGTGGGGGGCAGTATACGAGGTTTGTTCAGCAAGTATCCGACCTTAGGCTCTAAAAAAAAAAAAAAAACAGGTAATCTGTTGAGCTGGGACACTAATCCCCCTCAAAGTAGGCCTTTTCTAACTTGACATACATAGCTCAGTTTTCTCTACACTGCCTGAAACATTTTTCAAAGTCAGTTTTCAGTATCTCCTGCAAGTGCTTCATCGCACTCGTCATGGTCTCTTCTCTCAGATAAACATTGCTCAGGACATGTTGGAGTGTACAAATCGCAATCCAGATTTTCTGAACATTATTCTTACTGGAGGCGAGACTTGGGTCTATGGGTACGACCCAGAAATCAAAGCACAATTTTCCCAGTGGAAAGCTGCAGGGTCGCCTTGCCCAGAATAAGCATGACAGGGTCCACAACAAGGTGAAATGCATGTTGACTTTGACCTCTTTTACTGTGGGGTCGCGCATCACGAATATGCGCCAGAAGTTCAGACTGTTGAGAAACTTTGCTACCTCAATGTTATCCGTCGTCTTTGTGATGCAGCTCGGTGGAAGAGACCAGCCCTTTGGAAAGTGGCAAGTTGGAAGCTGCACCATGACAAAGCCCCTGCCAATTCTTCTCAACTGATTCAGAAACTTTTGGCTAAGCACAACATCCCACAGGTTTGGCAGGCTCTCAACTCACCAAATCTCTGCTGAAAGCTTCCCGATGTGAGATGAGAGAAGAGGTCATGATGAATGCAATGAAACACCTGCAGGAGGTAATGAAAACTGACTTTGAAAAATGTTTCAGGCAGTGGAAAGAATGCTGGGCTACCTGTCAAGTCAGAATGGGCCTACTTTGAGGAGGATTGATGTCCTAGCTCAACAGGTTAGCTATTTATTTTTTTATAGCCTGATCGGATACTTTCTGACTATTCCTCGTAAATATGTGCTGACAGTATTGCTTGCAAGTTAAAGTCAGGATTTTTAAATTTCTAATGATTTGTGTATTTTTATGTGGCTTTTTTCACTGGATGTAATGTTTGATAGTTTTATAGTACTTCTGTGCTTATTTTCTTGGTTTTTAGATCCTAGTACACCTCATCTTCAACAAAAAAGGGATGAGGCTATGGCACACCTAATGTCTGACTTGGCTCGTATCTCTGATTGGGGTAAAAATAATCTTGTTATTTTTAATGCATCAAAAACTCAGTTCTTACACTTATCAACCCAACAAAATCTTCCTCAGGATTACCCACTAGTGTTTAATAATGAACAGTTATGTCCTGCATCATCCTTGAACATGCTTGGGGTTTCATTCTCTCAGGATTTGTCTTGGAAAGAACATATTACATCTCTTGTGAAATCTGCTTCCAAGAGATTAGGTGTGCTAAGCCGATTCCAAACTTTCTTTACCCCTGCACAGTTGTTGACCTTGTACACGGGTTTTATTCGCCCGTGTATGGGGTACAGCTCTCATGTGTGGAGAGGCTCCCCACATGCAGCTCTTCTCAGTAGGGTGGAGTCAAAGGCTTTTCGTCTCATTAACTCTCCTCCTCTTACTGATTCCCTTCAGCCTTTGTCTCTTCGCCGCACTGTTGCATCTTTATCTCTCTTCTATCGCTACTTCAACGGTCACTGTTCCTCTGAGCTGTCTGCTTGCATCCCTCCACCTCTACGACGGGCACGTAGTACCCGTCTGGCAACAAACTCTCATCCCTTTTCTGTCCAACTCTCTAATGCAAGAGTTAACCGTTACTCCCAGTCCTTCATTTATGCAACTGGTCAACTCTGGAACTGTCTTCCTCTGTCTGTATTTCGTACTTCCTATGATCTCTAGTCTTTCAACGCAGTGTGTCCAGGCCTCTCGAAATGAACGGATCTTGAATTTGGCTCTCTTTTGTATTGTTTTTGCTTTTCCTTGGAAGGAACAGTATGCAGGCCTGTGGCCTTTGGTTCCTTCTTCCTTGCATAAAAAAAAAAAAAAAAAATCTTTTAGGAGGGAATTTCAGTCTCGTCAAGAAGTTTTTAAATGTCATTGTAGTGGATTAGTTAATTTGTATACAGATAATCTCTTCCTTTCATTTATCAAGTTTGTTCATGATGAGATTGTATGAAGTGTACTTACATAGCAGCCATTTTAATCCCACTTTTCTTTAACTCCTGTGTACTTGGGTTTGGCCATGAGCAAGAGTCCTGGTTACCTGAAGCTCCGCAAGATTAAGGCTGCAACCAACATTGGTAAAACAGTAAGTAGCACATCCAGGACATCAATATTCTGTACTGCATATCAAAAGTTGTTTTGTTTGACAGAGGATGAGATTGCTGTATTTAAATTTTGAGAATACATTTGATAGTAATTCCATGTCCTCCCATAGGGCCATATCTAACTTTGATCATGCTGTGCTGACACTCATCATCATGACATGTCTGTTTTCTTGAAGAAATTTAAAGAATTTTTATGATGTCTTTCAAACTGGTGATGCCAAACACTGACATACAGGCATCTTGGATCCAGAAATTGGATAAGTTGTCTTGATGAAAGTGAGACATGCATATGCCAGTTTAAGTTAGTGTGAGCCAGTTGACTTGTTGACTACAGTCTCTCAATGCTGCTTAGTCTCTGGCAGCCTCTCTGTTCAGTTCCTTATCCCTGAGGTCTCACTCTATTACCTTGTCTCAGGTGGTCTTTTCCAGTCTCCCTTTTGCAACTCTACCCCTGACACTAACATTTCTCACTTTTTGCACACATTTGTCATTCCCCATCCTCTACATATGCCTAAACAATCCCAATCTACCTCCCCTCATCACAGCACCCATACAATCCAGTCTCATCCTTCCACTTAGCTCATCCATCGTAAACCTAGTCCTTCCAGGCCTTGCATTCAAGGATGCACTACACATCCACCTAATCATTGTCATTTCTGTACATTTGAGCTTACAAATAGCCTCTTCCATAACTCCCCAGGTCTCACTACCATACAGAATTACACTCCTAACACATGCTGTACACAAAGATCCCTTAGCACAGAGGGAGAGCCCTCTCATTGTCAGGAGAGGCAACAACTCCATGAACTTCTTCCAACCACTCCTCACTCTAGCCACCGAGATAGCTCCAGCCCCACCTCTGGCACATAGCATGTCTCCCAGTAACAAAACACTGCCACACACTCTAGGAACTCACCAGCAAGTTCAATCCCTTCACGCCTGACAGTATCCACCTGCTCTCCTCGACACACCACACACATGAAATCAGCATTATCTCGCAGTTTACCTCTAATACCACTACATCTTGTATGCCCCCTTTTATCACAAATACTGCACAAGATGGAATTACTTCCTACACCCTTGTGGCAAACTGCACGTGGCTACTCTTCCTCTTCTTTGACAGTAAGCTACCAGCCCTACTTTTGTTTTATCTGCATTTACTCTCAAGTTCTTGTGCCCCTTACCATCTCTCCACTTTCTAAATCTTTCCTCTGCATCCCTTTCTTTCTCTGCAGTCAACACCAGGTCTTTTCCATACACCTCCCACAGGAGTCCATTTCTGAAGTCACGTGAGAGGGCTTCAGGCACCATGTTAAACAACACTTGCATCCAGAGAATATTACTCAAACACCTGGACCTGCTTCTTATGCTCCTTCCCCCCACCCACTAACTCCCCTCCCACCAACCCCACTCCTACTTCCTACACACCTCCTCAGCCCAACCCACCGATCCTTCCCACACCATCCAATCCCACCAGCCCCTTCCATTCCACGCCAGTCTAATTCAACCCAATCCTTAACTCCTTCACAACCTCCTCCTACCCCTTCCATTCCACCCACATCCCCACCTCTCCCCATGCTGCAGCATCCAACACACATCGTACACACAACATATACATTCTTTAAATAAATAGATGGCATAAACACCAAAAATAAGAACTCACACAATTCATCAAACAAAACATACACATTGCCATCTTACAAGAAACAAAACTTTGCAGAATACAAAAAACACATACGTTTCATACTTTCACCACTATTAGACAAGACCGGGCCAACACACAAAGTCACACAAAGTCACTTCTTCCCCCACGTGACACCACAACAGAAGTATGGTCAGTTAAAACATGCACTGGTAACAAATCACACATAACAGTCGTCAGTACATACATTCCCCCCCAATCGTCCCCCACAGTACCACACAATTACTCTTCTAAAATACACCACATCACTAACATACCCAACATTATCTTGGGTGGTGATTTCAACACCAAGGCATTGGCTTGGTATGTCAACAACCCTGTCAGAGACAGAGGGCTTGTACTACAATCCCAAACAGATAATTTTTTTCACCCTCAGTAATCTCCATCAACATACTCATATCCCACACCAAACCCTCTTCTTCCTATCATCATCCCCAGATGTCACCTTTTGCTCCCAAAGCCTTGCCCACACAACATCCTGGAGAGTGGTCAAATCCCATGGCTCTGACCACCTCCTAATCATCATCACTACCAAAACCAGAATCACCCCAGCAGGCCACAGACACACATACACTAATTATAAGAGAGCCAACTGGGAGGCCTTCACAACTGAAACAGAACAATGCTTTGAAACATTAAACAGTTCATCCATCACAAACATCAACACCACTGTTCACACTTTCAATCAAAATGCAGACAAAAGACACATCCCGAGAGGCAACAGAATGAGAGAGAACCCCAACTTCACACCAGAAATTTAAGGCCTTATCAGTCAACGCGACACACTACGACACTCCCCAACACCCCATACACAAGACAGCGTACAACAAATACAAGAACTCAACACTCAAATAAACAATAAAATATCAGAACAGCAAACACTAAATTGGAATAATTATTTCCAAACACATGATCAAAAAACAAACACCGGAAAACTACAAAACACTAAGTCGCATCGCACTCTCCAGCAGCAACAGTACACAATCACATGCTGCCATCACAACAGCAGACACCATACCCTCAGACAAACAACAAGCAACCTTTCACGTACACCCAGATGAAGCACATCATTAGCAACCTTAAGCACTCATCTGCTTGTGGACCAGACATCATAAGCAACATATACCTTAAACACCTTGGACCACAAGGCATGCATGCACTCACCAACATATCAGGTTACAGCTACTCACACAACATAATACCCAACATCTGGAAGCATGGCACTATCATTACTATCCCCAAACCCAACAAAGACCCCACCTTACCTTCCTCACACTGCCCCATCACACTCCTTCACCCCCTCTAAAGTCAGTGAATGACTGGTATCACAACTAGTTACACTTCACATCCCCCTAGCCTCATCACAACATGGTTTTAGGCTGCTACACTCCACAAACACTTCTTACAGACCTTACACAGAGAGTTTTTGATGACATGAATTCAGGTAGGCCACCACACAGAACACTCCTAGTCACGCTATACATTAGCAAAGCTTTTGATGCCATCCCCCGTCACAACCTCTATCTGTCTATCTATCGCCAGATGCCTTAATCCCGAACGGGGTGGGCACAAACAAATCGCCTCCATGTCACTCTGTCCACTGCCATTTCACTACCATGCTCCCAACTCACACCCCCCTCTCTCATATACCTCTCCACTCCATCCCTCCATCTCATCCTTGGCCTCCCCCTCCCTCTCGCCCCCTCCACCTCACTCACATACACTCTCCTCATCAGTCTTTCACTCTCCACATGCCCAAACCACCTTAACATGTTTCTCCTAACGCTTCTCATCACGTCCTCAACCACACCACAACGTTCCTTCACTTCCTCATTTGTTAGTCTGTCTCTCCATGTGACTCCACATGCTCCTTTCAAATAACTCATTTCCACTGCTCTCACTCTTGACTTCTGTCCTTCCAACAGGGTCCAAGCTTCACTTCCATATGTCATAGTTGGTATCACANACGGGGTGGCCACAAACAAATCGCCTCCATGTCACTCTGTCCCCTGCCATTTCACTACCACGCTCCCAACTCACACCCCCCTCTCTCATATACCTCTCCACTCCATCCCTCCATCTCATCCTCGGCCTCCCCCTCCCTCTCGCCCCCTCCACCTCACTCACATACACTCTCCTTGTCAGTCTTTCACTCTCCATCCTCTCCACATGCCCAAACCACCTTAACATGTTTCTCCTAACGCTTCTCATCACGTCCTCAACCACACCACAACGTTCCTTCACTTCCTCATTTGTTAGTCTGTCTCTCCATGTGACTCCACATGCTCCTTTCAAATAACTCATTTCCACTGCTCTCACTCTTGACTTCTGTCCTTCCAACAGGGTCCAAGCTTCACTTCCATATGTCATAGTTGGTATCACAATACTGTCATGTAACAACTTTTTCACTTCCATGCTCACCTCCCTGTTTCTTATCACTGCTTTCAACGAACCAGCAACCTTCCTTCCCTGCTGTACCCTTTCGAGCACTTCACCCTCCAGACTACCATCCTTACTCATCACACTGCCCAAGTACTTAAATTCACTCACATTCTCCATATCCTTCCCATCCAATCTCACTGTACACTCACTGGCTTCACTTCTCTCGAAGACCATCACTTTACTCTTCCCCACATTCACCTTTAGATTCCGTTTCTTACACACTCTCCCAAACTCATCTACCAAGCCTTGCAGCTCCCCTTCGTCTTCACTCAACAACACAGTATCATCTGCAAACAACAGTACAGGGAGTTTCCACACACTGCCCTCTCTCACTAGGGCCACTCCAACATCCACTGCCCGACCTTGTATCTCTTTTATAACCCCATCCATATACAGATTGAACAACCATGGAGACATGACACATCCTTGTTTCAATCCAACCTTCAAATGGAAAGATTCACTCAGTTTGCCATCCACACGCACTGCAGCCTTAGCACCCTCATACATACTCTTCACTGCCTTCAACAACTTCCCATCCACTCCATATATTCTTAATACCTTCCACAAACCTTGTCTATCCACCCTGTCATATGCTTTCTCCAGATCCATGAAGGCTGCATACAACTTCTTGCCCTTCTCTAGAAACTTTTCCACTAAGGATCTAAGAATGAATATCTGGTCTACACAACCTCTTCCCTTCCTAAAACCTCCTTGTTCTTCTCCAACTAATTCCTCAGTAATTTCCCTAACTCTGTCAATAAGTATCCTACCATATATTTTTCCTATTACACTGAGAAGGCAAATGCCCCTATGATTACCACACACTGCTTTTTCCCCTTTTCCTTTGTACAGAGGAATAATTNTTCCTCCTGTCTTTCCCTTCTTCTCTTCCTCCATCTTGTTTGGATTCTGATTCTGGCCACCACCAAGTTGTGGTCAGAAAGTCCACTCCCCCAACCTCTATATATTCTTGCATCCATTATACATCTTCTCATCCTTTCAACCTCACAAACAAAATATTCAACACAAACATGCACATTAACACAAAAAGATGACTGGCAGATGTGCACATGTAACATTTGCTGGTCAGTCATCGAACATCAGAGACTTCGCAAATGGCGTCCCCCAAGGATCTGTTTTGTCCCCTGCTTTCTTTAACCCATATATGCACAACATACCCACACTTCACACACCATAAATACACATAGCTTCCTATGCAGACAACATAACACTTACATGTACACACCAAAATGCAAACACAGCTGTACACATCCTTCAACCTTACCTCAACACACTACACAAGTGGTTCACCACAGATGGGCTCAAAATAGTCCCAGCCAAATCTACAGTGACCCTTCTCACAAACTGGACAGCAGAACACAGTCACATTCCACACCTCACCATAAACAACACACCTCTACCACATACATACACACCCAAAATCCTTGGTGTAACATGTAATATATCAATGTCATTTAAACAACACATCACACGTTAAAGAGAAATTAACACCAAGACTCAGTGCATTAAGGTCACATGTCCATACAACGTTTGGACACTTCAAAGAAACCACCACCACAGTATACAAACAGTATATACATTCACTGATGAATTAAGCAAGCCCTGCAAAGGCTGATAACCTCACTAAAACACACTACAACACTCTACAGACCATACAGAACAAGGCTTTAAAAATTATGACAGGCTGCACAGCTGCTACACCCACAGACCACCTACACCAAGAAACCAAAGTCCTCAAAGTCAAGGATCATCCACAAACCCACACCATCCACTACACTGCATGGCAGCACATCCACACACACCAAGGAACATCAAAACAACACCCAGCACACGATATCATACACAAATAGTGTCATCTCTCCCCCCACGCCCACCTCAAGCCAGCTTCCAGAAGCATATCCATACTCAAATCACTTGCCGCTCCATTCAGTCAAAGACAACACACAGCTGCATGCACAGCCTCCTGATATCCACCCTTCTGAATCCTACCTACCTCATGAGGACAGGGTCCACCTGGCCAGGCTGAGTTGTGGGCATCATCCAGCCCTCTTGAGTTATCAGAAGAGGCTGGATGACTCCATTGCTGATGCCTGTCCAGAATGCAGCACAAAACCCCATACTATAAAGCACATTATGGAAGACTGCATTGCACACAATCACCTGCACCAACAATATGACGTACATTCCTTGAGAGCTCTGTGGGAAAGCCCGGTCTCGGCCGTGGCCTTCCTTAGGGACTTGGGGCTGTTCGGCCAGACTGCCTAGGGAACAACTACTACTACTACTGCTACTACACCAAGGCACTCAAGACTGACCCCAGATACACACCGACATACTGTACATGGAAAACTCATCAATCAAATCTACATTCACTCTCACCTGCGTGTAAACACCCATATACATTGCCATAACCATTCTGGGCAGCCACTATCAATCCCAAGCTTTCTTATTGCACACATCACCACCTCCCTAGGAGCTGTGTCAAAGGCCTTCTTTGTTTATTATTACTGTTAGTTGAGTGCCCTACATTGCATTGCTCTGTCACATTAGCAGTGTCATGTATTGTATTCATCCATCCATCCATTATCCAGTTCTATGTTTAATTTTGTTTTTATTTCACAGATGTCTCAGTCACAGAACAGAGTGTATCTTGGTGCTGACACACTGATGCTGAACATCAATGAGGAACAGTTTGATGACAATGCCAGGCGTGTTACCGGCAAGTAAAGAAGCAGTGTTAAAATAGAAGAATAGGCTGGTTTGTGGGTTTGTTTTAATTATGAGGGTGGTATTGTTATTAAACTCAGGGTAGGTGTTATGATCCCACATTATAGAAACAGTGTCTCTGTTATTAGAATCTTTTGTGTTGCATATAATAAGTTTTCATTCATTCATTGATGAAGGTATTAAAGATACAGTGATTGAATCAGAGTACCATGTATAGACCAAATTTTATGTAAGCGGTTTTATGTATCTTAACATGGATGTCAGAGCTGCAGGTGTTTGATAAGCATCAAGATTGTGATGTTAGTCTTCAGTTATGTTGGGTGTGCATACTTTGAATATCAGTTTCCACTGATGTAGTTCCACTATTTTTTTAATATTAAACATGTGACTGTTTCAGTAACTATCATTTCCATGTTATTGTTTTTACTTCCATATTGCCTGTATAGCATTTATGTACTACCATATATTCCATGCCATTCTACACTGAAAATTGTTATATATATAACCTTAAGCAACAGTTGTACATTAGGGTCTTTGTGGCATGTTTTCACATATAAATTGTAAATATGCATTGACTCTTCATATTTGCCTGCAAATGTGTATCTTGTTTCATTATTAATAACCCGTTCGCATTCTGTGGACATATTAAGTTAATTTATTCGAGCTACCACGGTGCTGACAAGGAGCCTACCTATGGTGGTGCTGTGTACCCTGGGTGGAGCAAAGCAGCTATGGTGTCCACCCAGGAGTCAGACCTCCAACCTTCCATGCACCTCACCTTGGGGAAAGACCCTGATCCAACCCAAGTGAGGTGCCATCTACCATAAAGGAATTTCCAGTTCCCTGCATGGTGTATGTACTGTATTGTACACCGATCAGAAAAAATACCATTAGATTCCCCATCACTATGTTTTGAAATGCCAAAGGAAAGGAAGAATTGAAATGTATTAATGATGCGATGAGAAGGGTAGATTGAGATGGTTTGGACATGTAGAGGGTAAGAGGTAGGTTGAGATGGTTTGGGCATGTGGAGAGTAAGACTTAGATGGAAGGGGTAGATTGAGATGTTGTGGGCATGTTGAGAGTAAGGGATAGATTGTGATGGTTTGGGCATGTGGAGAGTAAGGGGTAGACTGAGATGGTTTGGCCATGTGGAGAGTAAGCAATAGATTGAAATGGTTTGGGCATGTGTAGGGTAAGGGGTAGATTGAGATGGTTTGGACATATGGAGAGGAAGGAGGATGATAACCAGGTGTAGAGGGTGAGGGGTATGAACATTGAGGGTAGAGTTGTGAGAGGTAGACTAAAGAAGACTTGGGACAAGGTTGTACAGTGATTAGGGAGAGAGGCTACTAGAAATCAAGCAGCATGGAAAACAACAATTAGGTGACCAGGATCAATGCATGCAAGCATAATATATCATTTATAAAGGCTTCAGCATGTTTGCATGCATCCACCTGGGTCACCTAATGACGATGCTACGCTGCACAATCTCTGGCAGTTTCCCTGTTCAGTCTCTAATCCCTGAGGTCACACTCTGTGACCTCATCCTTGGTCTTTTTTGGTCTGGCTTTTGCGACTGTACCCCTGACATTCACACTTCTCACCTTCTGCATCCAATTGTCATCTTCCTAACCATCTCAGTCTACCCCTCCTCATCACAGCACCAATACACTTCAGTCCCATTCTTTCACTCAACTCTTCAGTCATAATCCTAGCACCCCCCCCTCCCCCTTCCATGTATTTCATTCAAGGACACACTACGGTATACGTCCATCAAATCATTGCCATTTCTGTAAGTGTAAGCCTACCAGTATCCTCTAACTGACCAGTCTCACTGCCATGCAACATTACGCTCCTAACACATGCCACATTAAAAGATCCACTAGGATGGAGGGAGAGCACTCTGAGTGTCAGGAGAGGCAACTTCTGCCAACCACTCCTTTAATCACTCCTTACTTGCAATCATGTTGAAGCCCTTATAAATGAAATTAGGAAAAGTGGGTGATAGGATTCTAAGAGCATTGTCACAAAAGTTGGTATGTCTGCTTACAATTGCTTACAATCTTAGTAACAGCTGGAGGTGGGAGTAGGAAAGAGGAATGGGATAACCCCTGTATGGTACAAGGTCTTTCCAAAAAGAAACCGAACGTTTTAAATTGCTCACAAACTAGCCAGTGTAGTGTGATCCCGGCAGGAGCGCTGTGTAGTGGTGATTTTGAGCTTTAGAGTAACACTAGCCATATCATGCCACGTAACTTAGTCATGTAGGTACACATGCTTGAGTGAACGTGTGTTTAGAGCATGTTGCGATTTGTTGGAGGTTGAACAATGAAGAATCTTGAAGGGCAATGTGTTTGTGTGAAATTATGTTTCAGAATGGAAAAAACTTTTATGAAGACTTTTTAGGTGTTGCAACAGGTTCATTGGGAGAATTGTTTGAGCTGTATGCAGTGCCACAAGTGGTTCCAGTGGTTCAAATCAGGAAGAGCATCCACCAAAGACAATCCCAAATTTGGACAGCTTTCCACATCGAGACGACAATTACTTTGAAAGAGTGTGTGCTGTGATTTGTGAAAATCATTGCCTGACTGTGAAGTTTCCAAAGAAGCAGGCATTGGTAAAAGTTTGTACCACATTACAGTAATCTCTCTACTTTCCGGACGACCACTATCCGTTTACACCACTGTTCAGACATCGTAGGCTGATGTTCGAAACCCAAAAATCCCCAAAAATTGCAAAAACAATAGAAAAAAATCCGATTTTTAAAACCCGTAAGTTTGAATTTGGCGCGCGACGCCGAACGGCCTTGTTTATATTCACATTCCCACTATCTCCCCCTCCCGCCACTCCGACAGTTGTCTATGAACTGCTGTGAGTTTTTGTTTAAATAATCATAATTCACTGTGCTAAGGATTAAGTGCAGTTCAACACTGGATTACTGTACATGCTTCAAGAGCATTTTCACCACTGTCAGAGCTTTAGATGTGGGGTAAACAGCCACAAAGGACATGCAAGTACACTGTCAGCCGCCAAATGTTTTCCATAATCACTTCTAAATCCTCATGCTCTGGTTACATTTTATTTACTTCATGCTTTGTGTCCCATATTTGAGTGCACAGGCTGTGAAAGCAGTGATTTTCTCAGTGATTACCATGTCTCTTACATACGTTTAGTATCTAGTCAACTGGTGAACATTTTTGCCCTAGTCACCTCTAAATCAAAATTTTTCTGGTTACATTTTATTTATTTCCTGCTTTGTGTCCCATATTTGAGTGCACAGGCTGTGAAAGAGGTGATTTTCTCAGTGATTACAGGCTGTGAAAGAGGTGATTTTCTCAGTGATTACCATGTCTCTTACATAGGTTCACTATCTAGTCAACTGGTGAACATTTTTGCCGTACTCACCTCTGAATCATAGTTTTCTGGTAACAGTTCATTTATTTCATGCTTTGTATCCCATATTTGAGTGCACAGGCTGTGAAAGAGGTGATTTTCTTAGTGATTGCCATGTCCAATACTTACTTACACTATGCTGTCAACTTGTGAACACCTCTGCCTTACTTTCCTCAAAATCATCATTTTTTGGTTAAAATTCAATTAATTCATGCTTTGTGTCCATTATGTATGTGACTGGGGTCTTAAATAAGTGCTATGCATGTCTGGTAGGGAGGTAGGTAGGTGGTTTTCTGATTTAGGTTAGGGTCAGGAATGACTGGTGCTGGAGCTTCAGGGCCATTATCCGGACAAGACCACTTTCCGGTCATGCCTTTGGCTCTATTACGTCAGATAGTTGGAAGATCACTGTATTTTAACCCATGGAGAGAGACAGTCGTTCTGAGGGTACTTGCTGCCGAGCGACAACTTGGCCGAAATTTCGAGTCTTACAGAATTGAATGAAACACACATCGCTTGCATCCAGCAATATATATATATACAGTATGTATATGACCACATAAAGTCACGTGGTGGTGAGAAAAAATGGCCAGAAGATGAACAGCTGGTGGCACGAGCAACCTACCACCCTCGTTAAGGTGAGGACGGGCATTGTCTGACAGCCTATATTTACCATGGCCTTGGGTAAGATCACATGATTACTGTATCATCAACCTCCCCCCCTCTCTCTCTCTCTCTCTCTCTCTCTCTCTCTCTCTCTCTCTCTCTCTCTCTCTCTCTCTCTCTCTCTCTCTCTCTCTCTCTCAAACTACGATAAATTACCTTATGCACTGCTGAAAAAGTATACATTTATTACACAGTTTACTCGGAACTCTCTCTCTCTCTTTCTTTCTCCGAGAGAGGAGGGAGGGATTGGAGAACTAGAGAAAGAAGGGGGACCGATGTTATCCCTTATCTCCTCATTCGAAGGGAGGGGACGCTGTTTGTGCCCTTCATGTATTTATTCTCTCTCTGTCTCTCTCAAACTACAATAAATTACCTTATGCACTGCCGAAAAGTGTACATTTATTACACAGTTAACTCGTAACTCACTCTCTCTCTCTCTCTTCTCCGAGAGAGGAGGGAGGGATTGGGGAACTAGAGAAAGAAGAGGGACCGATGTTACCCCTTATCTCCTCATTCAAAGGGAAGGGACGCTGTTTGTGCCACTCGTGCACGGTATTTATTCTTTCTTTCTCTCTCTCTCTCTCTCACGTGTGTGTGTGTGTGCAGATCCCCTTTATCTCTCTCTCTCTCTCGTATGTGTGTGTGTGCAGAGCCCCTAGCGCCTGGTGCCCTGGTGTGGGGTTGGCGGCATCACGGGAGGAAAATTTACATACGTGCTCGCTCCATGGTGTCTGTGCGCGTGTATTTTGAGCATATATTGGGCATTGTGTGGGTGGTATCGAGAATTGCCACCTACCCCTATTTCCCATACAAATTTCATCCACGTACTCCTCGTGGCACGGTTTTGGTATGCCTTTGAAAATTACGTTCATTTGAGGCGTATCGCTTTCAACTCTGGTAAGTCCCAAATGAGGCCTATCGCTCTCAACGGGTTAACAAAAACAGAAAAAAATGAAGATGCATTATGTTGCCACAAAATCTATGCGTCATCTGCATACAGATGAACTAAAAGAGAACCTTATCACAATCAGTCAGAGGAACCAATGCGGATTGACAGTTTGCAATATACCACCGAGTCAATTAAGACACCTCTAAGAGTGAGACCTCATAGCCACCTTGCTGCTGCGACCCTAAAAGGCATGAGAGCATCACGTAATGTGATGTTTTCTTTCGCATTCCCACACCCTGACCTATTGCAGTGGGGGCACCAGTGAATTTAAGCTAATGTGGCCACGATGGTTGACAGATAAATAAAGAATGATAGTTTGCAATAAACCACCAGGTTTATTGAACACATCTAAGAACGAGGCCTCGCTGCTGCGGGTCTAAAAGGTGTGAGAGCATCACATAATGTGATATTTCCTTTTGGATACCCACACCTCATTCTGCATTTACTTGTCAAACATCATGGCCACATTAACTTAAATTCACTGGTGCTCCCATTGTGACATGTCAGGGTGTGGGAATCTGAAAGGAAACGTCACATTACGTGATGCTCTCACACTTTTTAGACCCACAGTGGCGAGGTGGCTACGAGACATCGCTCTTAGAGGTGTTTAATCGACCCATTGGTATATTGCAAACTGTCATTCTGCATTTATTTGTCAACCATCATGGCCACACTAACTTAAAATAACACGTCCCCACTGCAACAGGTCGGGGTGTGGGAATCTGAAAGGAAACGTCACATTTCGTGATGCTTTCACACCTTTTAGACCCACAGCAGTGAGGTGGCTTTGAGGTTTCGCTCTTAGAGGTGTTTAACCCTTTGAGATTCGGACGACGCGTTTTCAAGTCATCATAAATCCAACCGTTGAGATTCTGATGACTCTAATTCTAGTCATATGAAACAATATATATTTTTTTCATGTTTTCCATCTCCTATCTGGCCTTGTTTGACATACACTATCCTGTTTATCCTTTTCCAACTATTTGTTTATACAGTGATGAGTGCATCAGATAGATATGCATAATAAATAGATATTTACCATGCGTAATATCGATATTACCAGCATGGATATTTGCCAGCATGACAGCGAGAGCTTTCGCTTTTCTCTGTGAAAACTAACATAAATTGCAATAACCTGTATATCAATAGAAAGAGAATTTATTGTCGATTGACATGGTGCTATCAAATTTCATGTAACTCTAATACTTTTTTTTTTTTACAAATATTTTTCTACGGAAGAGTGAGCGATTTTTCCTTTTCGGCTAACTTCTACTTGGCCTATTGGCCTTTTAGCTATTGTACTGACCTTTTTCAACCATGCTACAATACAGAGCAACTATTCAGTTTTAAAACGGTACCACATTCATTAGCCTACCATAAAGAGTTAGTATACAGCGGCCAGTTAAGTACAAATATCGCAGCGCGACAGCTTACTCTATGTGCGCCGGGCTGAATCTGGCACAGACACGATCGGCGGAGAGCCGAAAATCTCAAAGGGTTAATCAACCCAGTGGTATATTGCAAATCAGGAGCTGTTTGATTGTTCAAATGCTGATGAAAACTTTCTGTAAAATGGTATACACTAATCCCTCAATTATCTAACATAATAGAATCAAAGGCATGTCTGGAAAGTGGATCCACTGGGATAATGGACTTCTCCCCTGGCCCCTCCTTTGTGCATAACCTAACTTTGATAGCCATTGTAAAAGGCTACTACGGTACATCATACAACACTTGTTCCTTTTGTTTAACACTGTCTGCTCAAGCAGACCTATAAACCACAAGCCAAGCAATTGTTGTACCTTGTTCAAGCAGATCCATCAACCACAGACGAACAGTCACCAATGCAGGGCCATTACTTTGCAGTGACATGAAAAAAAATGGCTACACAAGAAAAATGCAGTGGGCACTAAAAACAGTGGTAAAATGGATCATGGTAAAATAGAATAAAATTATAGTACAGTAGAGTAGGCTAGAATAAAACCAATGTCATCACTAATGATTCCTCGCAGGGCGTCGTGATGAATAACCGGCTAACTCCTTGACTCTGGCTGTTGCACTGCGGCTGACGAAGCTGATGTACTGCACAGTACAGTATGTGTAGTCGAGTGTCGTGCAAGGAATAGCAATGCCTGAAGCCAGTAGGGAACAGCCATCAAAGCCACCACATGTGCCGCCATAACAACTGTCGAAGAGGAGCCGTCCTCTACACTGTCGCTGAGCAGGAACTTGGAACAACTGAGGGGGTCTCAAACGGACACTGGGCTATTCCTGCCCTGGCAAGCAGAATTGTTCGTGCTGCCATAATTTCCATCTGGACGCAATTATTTTGTCCATATAAAATAAAAAAATGTAAGCATTATGGTTTAATACAGCCGGATCACAGCATTATGATAACGGACATCCAGACAGTCGAGGGATTACTGTAACAGGTGATGAAACGTGGTTGTTCGGCTATGATGTCAGAACAAAGGCAGTCATCACAGTGGGTTGGAACATTGTCACCACGACCAAAATAAGTACATCATAGTCATTCAAACGTGAAGGTGATATTGTGTTTTTTTAATTGAAGGGCGTTGCTCATCATGAGTCTGTTCCATGTGGTCACAGTCAGTAATGAGTTTTACTTGTATGTCCTGAAGCATGTGAGGCCTGAAGCGTGGACAACCAAAACCTGGATGCTGCACCATGACAATGTACCTGCTCACATATTGCTCCTTATCCATGACTTTTTGGCAAAGCACGAGATGACTATTGTCCCCAAGCTGCTCTACTCTCTGGGCTTGACCCCCCCACCCCCAATTGGAATGCACCCTGAATGGTCGCTGATATCAGAAGATAGAAGAGGTAGAATAAAATTTGCCAAGTGCTTGAAACACATGTTCACTCAAGCCTGTTTATCTCAGTGACTTAGTGACGTGGCATGATGCAGCTAGTCTTAGACTAAAGCTCAAAGTCGCTGCTACACAGTGCTGCTGTTGCAATCACATTAAGCTAGGTAGTTGGTGCAATATTTAAAAGGTTTGGCTTCTGTATGAACAAACCTCGTGTATCAGACTTCTCAGTATAACGCAAATTCCATAACGCTTTAAGTGTGGCTTATTTCAAGGTGTGTAAAAGCAAGGGGGAGGCAGTGGCTCAGTCGGTAGAGAGGTGGCCAGCAGTCCTACCAGACCCAAGTTCAAAGCCCCGCTGGGGCAGGGAACAGTGTAAGGATTTGAATTTCATAAAAATCAGACTTTACTGATCTACCAGGAAGACCTGCTGAAAAAAATACCACCACTAATACCAATACGCAGTTCCTGTATGAGACAGTCCTAGCATGTATTCAGTATATATGGTGGGTGATAGCACCAAAGTGGTGACATGTAGAGGTGTATGGTATGTAGGAGGACTACTGGGCCATGGTAGCAGGCTTTGAAAACTATGCCCAGAGTTGGACATTTAAAAAAAAAAACTACGAATGAATGATAATCACATACTCTTTTGAAATATGATGAGAGAGCCTCCAGCCTGGAGGCCCTTTTGTCATGGCCATCCCCTGTCTAGGAATTCCCAGGAGGGAGCAAAGCATCAGAAATGATGATGGTATGTGATACAGACCTCATCATGGACAACAGGTGACCAAGGATGGTGATAAGAATTACACCTACAGTACTATAAAAAACATAACAACATGAGTTAATAATAATAATAGTAATAAATGGAAATGAGACCACTGTACCAATAATCATTCATTCATTCATTCATCATCATCTTGTAATAATAATACCCTTCTACCTATCATCCAATTGTCTTTTTCCCTATCAGGTGTGTGTGGGCCAGGCTATTCAGTCCCAACATTTCAGGCAAGGATGACCAGCTTTGCTCATCCTTGAGTGGCATGATGTGAGCATTAAACTACAACCATTCCTTGGATGATAACCCTAATGGCCCAGTTGGGTTGGAGTGTCTTTTCCCACTAAGCTACCCGATGGCCATATGGTCACATGGTTTTCACTCGGTATAGTAAATGGTTTCCTGAATTACAGGAAACCGTTTTCTTGTTACTTAGTATAGAGTCAGCTAAAGGCTGCAGTACATCAAGTGAGTGGATGGCGATATATATGACATTTCACCATCCAAGAGTTCCCACTGCATTGTGCTATGAGTAAAGAATAGGATAATTAAGATAGGCATCCATGCATTTTATTTCATCCTTTCCCAGTACATGTAATCGTAATCATTGTATGTCCAGGTCTCAAGATGCCTTCATGATCATTCTTTTCTCTGGTCAGTGTAAGATCTTGTTCGTGATTGGCTTGGTATTGTTTCCCAACAATATCACCTCTTTCTTAGTTTATGTATGATTTGAGGCCTCATTGGATCCACATTCTTGGAGAATTAATAAGCTGTTTCAGGCCAATGGCCTGAAAGTGTGTGTGTGTGTGTGTGTGTGTGTGTGTGTGTGTGTGTGTGTGTGTGTGTG
>JAGKTI010012256.1:0-10963 GCA_018397915.1 Birgus latro | reverse complement strand
GGCACAGAAAAAGAATGATAAAGGCTAAGGAAGAAGTAGGCAGCACTACATCAAGTGAGTGGATGATGGTCGCCACCACCTACCACTAAAAGAGCAGTTACAGGCACAAAATACTGGACAGAAAGAACTCAAGGAACAATTACAGGCACAAAGTGTACAATTACAAGCACAGAATGAAGGAAAGAACTCAAAGAATTATTACAGGCACGAAGTGTACAATTACAAGCACAGAATGAAGGACAGAAAGAACTCAAAGAACAATTACAGGCACAAAATGAAGAACAGAAAGAATGATATGAACAGCTTCAAGAGGCATTACAGGAGCAACAGAGGGAATTACAACTGAGGATGCAAGGACAGCCAGATGCTTTCATGGGGGAAATGAAGGAAGAACAGGAACAATTTAAGGAGGAAGTGGATGCCAAGCTAGAGCAGCAGAAGTATGAGGTAAGCAATAATATGATGGAATGCAGACAGCATGTAGATAACCAGCTGAAGCATGAAGATGGACATTTGAAGATAATTTCTGAGAGAATTGAGGCGTTGAAAAATATTACACTGCTGAACTTCAGGTAAGTATACAGGGCGCATATAAAAAATTAAAAAAAAGTGTATAGTGGGTCCTGACAAATCCCAAGCATCTAAAGATAGCATTACAGGACTGAATAATCAGAATGCAGAAGTTTTAAGTCCTGGATTTAATTATAATGCCCCAATTTTTAGGCCCCAAACCAATGAAATGCATGGCTATAATGGTGGTCCAGTTAAAAAGAAACCTCGGGAATTTAATGGTAAAGTATCTTGGGAAGCTTATCGCAGTTTCGGTTACTTGCTGATCAGAATGGTTGGGATGATAGGCAGAGGAGAGTGCAGCCTGCTACTAGCCTCAAGGGTGCTGCATTGGAGATTCTTGGACAGATGTCAGTGGAGGAGAGCAACAGTTATTGGTCCCTAGCAGAAGTGCTGGAGTGCAGATATGGGACCACGTACCAGACTGTGGTTTACAGGCCATGATTCTGAAGCCATGTTCGGACTCAAGGCGAATCCCTAAAGCAGCTTGCTCGTGACCTAAAGAGTATGGCACACAAGGTGTAACATGGAGCAGCACCTAACCTGTTGGCTATTCTTCTGAGAGAACAGTTCATCGATGCTCTTGATAGTGCAGAGTTGAAAGTGCAAGTGAAGCAAGCACAACCCAGAAGTATGCAAGAAGCACTAGCCAGGGCTCCAGAATTTGAGTCCTTGGTCAGGTCCAGTATATCAGGCAGGTCGTAGTGCAGGATTCAAGGCATTCAAGGCAAGAAAGAAGCAGGAACGTGAAGCGGAAAAATCTGAAGGAAGTTGCTGGTACTGTGAAAAATCACAACATAGGAAAGAGGACTGCTACAAGTGGAAGAGAGAACGGGAGATCAGAGTTTTTTTTTTTTTTACGTGTCCGACTCTGGGCAAAGGCTTCAGGGTCTATCCCCAAGTCCCAGTAGTCCTCCTTGGGTCCCAGTAGTCCTCCAACTTCTCCACATGTCACCAAGTCGGCGCTAACACCTACTGTCCATACTGAAAACATGCTAGGGCTGTCTCATACAAGACTGGTGTACTGGTACTAGCGTGGGTATTTTTATGACATGTTGGCGGGTCATCTGGTAGATCAGAAAAGTCTGCATTTTATGAAATCCTTAAACTGTTCCCTGTCACAGCCGATATTCGAACCTGGATCCATTAGGACTGCAGGCCGCCTCTCTACCGTTCTGTAAGGAGCCAGGACACAAGAAGGTGGATTGTTACAAATAGAAGGAGCAAGAATGGAACAGTGCAAGGAACCCGCAATTGCAACAAATGGGTGTTGGACATGTGGTGAGGTGGGACACTTCAGCTATGATTTTCCAACTGAGAAGGACGGCAAGAAGAAGGCTGCAGAAGACAGGAAGGATGAGGGTAAATTAGTAAAGGCTGGTGACAAGAGGCAACAACTAGCCAGTTTTTCCCACGAAGCCCCACCACTGAGGAGATGCAAGAGAACCTTGATTGATAATGTGGAAGAAGACGAAAGCAGCGTAGTAGGAATGGGAGTCTTCGCAAGAAATGCCACCATACTGTAGTGACAGGGCCAGTGTCAACTGAAGAAGACCTGATGAGAGTGCAGATGGAGGATGCAGATTTACAACTAGTGCTAGAGTGGCTGCAGCAGAGTACAGTGTGACTATCCTGGGAAGGGATTACCAGATTCAGCCCTGCAACTAAGAGCTACAGGAATCAGAGGAACCTTCCTTTGAACAACGGACTACTGGAGTATCAGTGGGAGACACCCGATGGCACCAGCAAGTATTGGAACTGTTGGTTCCAAAGAAAATAAGGTTCGAGATCTTTGATGAGTCCCATTACCAGATCATTAATGGGCACCTGGGAGTAAAGAAAACTCTTAGCTGGCTGTGACCGGCGTGCAGCAGGATGTTGAAGAGTGGTGTCGGGCCTGTGATGTATGCTGTGGCAAGAAGGGACCCAAGAAAGGTGGTTGGACCCCTCTTCAGCTGTACCAGGTGGGTGCACCGATGGAAAGAGTTGTGGTGGACATTGCTGGACCTCTGCCACTCACTGAAAGAGGAAACCCGTATATATGTGTTGCCATGTCTCAAAGTGCCCAGAAGCCTATGCCATCCCCGATCATGAGACTGCGACTGTTGCTCAGGTGCTGGCTGATTAGTTTGTCTGTCATTTTGGGATGCCAATAGAGCTACATTCAGACCAGAGTAGAAACACAGTCTGCTGTGTTCCATGAGTGCTGCAAGTTACTGGGAATCAAGAAGACCAAAACGACCCCTCTAAGGCCACAGTCAGATGGGATGGTGGAGAAATTCAACTGGACCCTGGAACAAGACCTGGCCAAGTACTGCATAGAGGGACAAACGGGATGGGACCAAAAATTACCTGCATTCCTGATGGCATATCGGTCTGCATGCCATGAGTCTACCAGCTACACCCCTGCGAAACTGATGTTGGGCCGCGAGTTTCATTTACCCGTTGACTTGTTAAGGCAAGACCACCCGGTGAAGAGCTGCCTACAGACACCTCCAGCTATGTGAAGCATCTTCAGGAAAGGTTGGCTGAGGTGTATCATCAAGTGTGAGAAGCTAAAATTTTTTAAGGTGAAGTGACAAAGTGCAAGTATGATGCCAAGGCATGTGAGGTGACTTCAAGGATGGTGACAAAGTCTGGTTATACAATCCTTAGCGGAAAAAGGGGCAGTCACCAAAACTGCAGAGCTCATGGGATGGGCCTTACGTTGTGTTGGACCGCCTATCAGATGTGACGTACCGGATTCGGGAAGGCAGGAAATCTTGCCTAAAGGTGGTTTATGTGAATCATCTGTGGCAATACCATGGGCTAAGACAGTACAGCTGGGAAGTCTCCAAGGAATCATGCTCTTCCGCAGCCGAGGATGTTAAGGAGGACAGTGGACCAAGGAGCAGAAGTACAAGAGGTTGGTGATAGTTTCCCAAGGGAAGAAGTGCATCAGGAAGAGGACCATGACATTTCAGGAGGAGTGGACTGTGCGGACGAGCAGGGACGTTGTTGGAAGCAGCATAGGAGAAGACCTGATAAGTTGAAGGATTTTATATAGTGTAAAATTAAATGTCTAGTTTGGATTAATGGTTATGTTTGTATACATTGTGAAGTTTTGTCGGGACGACAAAGGACTAGGGAGGGGGTAGTGCTGAGAAGCAGGATTTGCAAGATGGGAAATTCTGGAAAGTTCTCAGTATTTCTCGTATTTTTTTCAGTTACATGTCAGAGTTTCCAGTTGGCCTGCTATTTGTGAGCAGAGGTATTTTGTAAATTGTACATTAATCTTTATGCTCTTTTTCTCTATAAACTTTTATTTATGTGATTGTTAGTAAAATTAAGTAATATTATCTCAGTTTATATGCTAAAGCATTTATAGCGTTATGGATCATATGAAAATTCTGGATTTTTTGGATGTCTCCAAGTTGGCAACTGTTGCTTTCTAGAGAATGTAATAGATCATTCTAACCTCATACCAATTAATCTGGCCAAGCATGTATGGCAACACTGTTCTCGCCGAAATTCTGATTGGCTGGAGGTGTTTGTTCGATTTCGTTGTTTCTTAAACTGATATCTCTATTATCAGATGTGATACTGAGTTTTTCGACAATACAATCGTCAAAAGTAATATGAAATCCGTTATATACTGAACAACAATGAAATTTTCGTTGGAAGATAGAGATATGAGTCAACAAAGTGTTATAATACAGTCCAAGCCAAGGTCAGCATTCGAACAATTCCTCTACGTCTCCGGAACTACGTAATATAACAGAAAATTAAGGAAACCTGCTTAATCTAAGTATTGGTATAACCATCCATCCATCCATATACATAGGCTGCTTCCCCCAAGAAAAGGGAGGTAGCCGAGACAGGTCAACACACTACCAATTTACTCATCCACTCATACACATTCATTCGCATCTTAGCCCCAAAGGGGAGAAGGGACAGATCCTCACCGCACCACACCGCACGAGGGTCAACTACACAGTGCAGTCAGTGACATCCGCAGCAGGGCCCGACAGCAAAGCTGGTTTACCCCTGCCACATCATAATGGATCCAGCCCCTTACCTGCACCTGACCTGATCAGCTGATCAGACAAAAAGCAGGAGAATATCCCCTCAGGGCTGCATCATCATTTATTCATTCACAATTTCTCTCCATTCATTTCTATCACGCACAGCCACTCTTCCTTGCTCAACAGACAACCCTCTCGCATCCAACGCTCTCGTCACACTGTCCATCCATCCCATTCGTGGTCTTCCTCTCAGCCTTACACCTCTCACATCAGATCTGGTTATCTTTTTCACCAATCGCTCATTATCCATTCTCTCCATATGCCCAAACCATCGCAACACACTCTGTTCAACTCGATCAGCCAACTCCCGAACAATTCCAGTTCTCCTTCGCACTTCATCAGTCCTCACTCGATCCATACGCATCACTCCACACTTACTTCTCAGACACCTCATCTCCATTACATTCAAACTTTTCCTCTCTGCTACACCCATATTCCATGTTTCAGCCCCATATAATGCAGTCGGTACAACAATACCCTCATACAGCCTTCTCTTTACATCCATTCTGAGTGAACGACATCCAAACACTTTTTTCATTCCTCCCAGCACCTTTCCAACTTCATTCATTCTAAACTTCACTTCTGCATCTATTCTTCCATCCGTAGCAACATGTGACCCTAAATACTTAAAACACTCAACCTCCTCAAGCAACTCACCATTCAAAACTATATTCATCCTCCTACCATCTATCAACCTCGTACACTTCATCACTTTACTCTTATTCTCATTTATTTTCAGTTTCCTCCTTTCACACACCCTTCCAAACTCCTCTACCAACTGTCTCAATCTCTCCTCTGAATCAGCCACCAGTGCAGTATCATCCGCAAACAGCAGCTGCTTCAGATTCCACTCTCTACCATCATTCACCAGACTCAGTCCTCCATCTAACACTCTTGCATTCACCTCCCTTACAACACCATCCATATAAATATTAAACAACCAAGGCGACATCACACATCCCTGCCGCAGCCCCACTCTCACATGAAACCAATCACTCACAGTATTTCCCACTCTCACACACGCTGTACTATTTACATAAAAACTTTTCACTCCTTTTAGTAACCTAACACATTTAAATTATAAGATCAGTCCGAACTGTGATAATAGAGGAGTATGAAATAGTTTTCCTTTAGCCCACTTTGATTTTTGTGATTTTTTTTTCAAACCTCCATCCCTGCAGAACTCGTCTTTTCATTAGAATTTTTAATTATTCAGAGTTGTGCCACGATTAAAAGGTGCGGACTGATCTTACAATTTAACCCGCCGAGTCCCACCGACGTACGATGCATGTCGCTACTTTTTTCCGCAGACAGACCCACTGACATGGATTGTATGTCACTCAATTGCAAGGCCCATTGTGTGCACATTTTTCAACATTCGCGGGTGATTTTGGTAACCATATGTGGGAGACCTTCCTCTACCTCTACCTGCTGTCAAATGGATACTGCCTGGCCCCACCTAACCCCTCTTCTCCCCCTCCCCCTCCACACTGGGTAATTCACCTGTTAGCAGTAACCTGGGCAGTAAAGGTATGTTGCCCCACGCTGTCTCCAATGACGAAATTCACGGTGAAAGTGATTCCTGAGGTGGAGGACAAAGAAACAAAGAAGCTAGAGGTAGAAACAAACAGAAGTGATGAGGTGGTAATGTCGTAAAGGAAGGTGCAATATACTGGGGTTTTGGGTGAGTGAACAATGCTTATAAATGCCTATATTATTGTGTGAAAACCAATATAGACTTGTACTACACATAAATTCGTACCAAATAAATAAAATAAATACGTAATTTAAGGTGGCCTGAATTAGTTAACCCTTCCATTGTTCGTTTTCTTTAGCCAGGTACCCTGAAAAAGAAGGAAAACGTAAGGTTGAGTGTCACCTGTATCAACATTATTAGCCTCAGGGTCACGGTTTCTCTATGAATTTTCTATATTTCTCACCAAAAGCGAAGGTTTCAGCCAAAAAGCAAAAAGTCGGAAATCGATTGGGATCTGGGGGTAGGCTGGGTAAAAAACCGGTCGGGACTGGACGGGTTAAACTGATGCAGATTTCCAAATGGCTACCAAGCAAATCTTTCTTTCCACAACTTTTCTTCACATTCTCGTAGGCAGCTAATTTTTGTGTCTAACTGTTGATGTTCTTGGTTCTGGACTGTGATTAAGCATATACAGACCATATTGTAATATGTTTTCACATTACACTCGACAGAATATACATTCATAATGGATAATTTCCTGCCATAGTAATAAGTGGCAAGGAATCATGAACTTGTACACATACAAAATAATTGCTATATTTCGGTAGTGTTACAAATGGTTCAGTATTTACTTACAAAATATAGGAATGAAAATTTTCTTGATGGTTTCCTATATCTGTTAAGAAATCGCAGCATGATGCACTTACACATTCAGATTTATGAATATAAATCACTTATTTATCATGAGTCCATATTACAGCTAAAGTATGTACTCCACACTGCTACTGAAGACAAGTCATCAACTGCAGAATATTTCCAACAGCATTTATATCAGGCACGAAAGAGAATAAATAAACCTTAAATGATTTTTGCACTGATGTGACTAAGTACTGTAGATGTGAATCACGCTTTATCGTGGAAGTGGTCAGGTTCTGTGATATGTATGCTACAACTAACCTTGGACATGAGGGTCACTCTTCAGTGTGATGAATTCCTCCTGCATGGCAAGCTGGTTTTCTTTTATCAGTGCCATCCCTTCCATCAATAAACTTAAGTTCGCTTTCATTGACGTTTCACTATTATCACCATCGGCGTCTGAAATAAAAGGATTACATCAGAGGTTGACATTTCAAGTAAATCTGATACTTGTCATCACAGACAGTCTCTTCTCGAACCACACCAATGATCTTCTCTAAATAATAACTTTCTACCTTTTGGGCTTCTCGGGCCACATGATCAAACTTAAAACTCACTGAGGGCCGCAAGATTTATTTTAAATAAAAATGTAGAAATTTTAGGTGCTTAATGGTAAAAATATAGTACTTAATCCATTACGTTACAAAACTATGATTAATCCTTACCTGGCATGCATGACACAGTCTTCTTAATGCGATTTTTGACACTGTGATTCACAGACAAGCTTCTTTATGTTGGGTTAAAACTTTGTTGTTGCCAGTCGCAAAACAGAGTGCAAACTTTCATCACTCAGCCTGCTTCGAATGTTTAACTTGTTTCGACTTAGCAGACTAAATGTTTGTTCACATATATAGATAGAGCCAAATAAGCTTGCATAAATAGGAGCCTTGTTTCTCAAATATGGATATTGATCTTTGGGCAAACAATTATAGAAACTAAGTCCCCTTCCTTAAACTTTGTATGAAGAATGTCGCTGTTCTGGAGGTCAGTCAGTTCTAACTGGGCTTCTACTTCCACGTCTTCAGGTGATACAGAAAAAGGGTTGCTGAACAACATCAAGTTATTCCTTTCTTTCTTGAGGTTTCCAAATCTGCTGTCAAACGCCTTCCTGAGTTTTCTTACTGTTGTTGCATAATGTTCATTTTTCTTACATACACTGTGTTTCTCACACATTAGTTGGTAGTTTGGGAAGTGTACTAATTCACCTTTGATTAGCTGTGACTGAAACAACTTTAGTTTTTGTTCAAAGGCTGTCACATGGTTTGCTAGCTGAGAAATAAGTTGGTTATTCCCTTGAAGTCTAAGATTTAAGTTATTTAAGTGACTTGTGAGATCAACAGGAAATGCCAGATCGCAGAGCCAATCCACATCGTCAAGTTCTGGGACTACTTTATTCTTTTTTTTAAGAAATATCACTATTTCTTCCAGAAGACTGATGAATCTCTGCAGTGTATTTCTCCTGCTTAACCATCTAACTTCAGTGAAAAATACTAAATCACCATAATTCCTGTAACTTTAGATTTACACAAAAACAAATAGCATATTCGGAATCTACCATTGACATTGATCAGAAATAGCGTAAACATCAACATAAATAAAAAACTGGTTTAAGTTGTTACAGTGTTATTCGTATCACTTTTTCCATGTGAAAATTTTATTTAGCTTTGGGGCAACGCTTTACAATGAACGATTTTAGTGGAGTTTGGTTCTGTCCCCTTGCTGCGAGAGCGTGGCAAAGAGCTGGCATATTCACTGGGCCGCGAGTTCAAAGAATAGAGGACAAAATGGGAAACACATAATCAGAGTGCTGGCATTAAAGCATATTTTCCCTAGTAGATACTTTGTAACACACTCGTGGCCATGCATTAGCTCAGGTCCTAACACCGCAGACATTAATAGCACACAATAGAGTAAAGGCAGTCTTACACCAAACACTACGCGAGTAACGTACGTATGTGTGTTACGTTTCTCTGAATTACAACTGAGCTTATCCAGTGATATCTCACACCAGAAGCTACGCTACGTGGTGAGTGCAGCTTAGCTTCTGGTGTGAGTTACCTCACTGAAAATACTCGGCCACAGTTATAGATATGTAGCGGGGCTTGCGTAACTTGTGATATATGATGGTCTTAAATGTCAAGCTGAAGTGGTTACATTTTATTTAAGCATACGGGCGTTAGCCCTAGGCATTACCTTAGCTGGGTTAAGATAGGATCGATGTTACTTTGCTTACAGTAGTTAGGTTAACTTTGGTTAGAATAAATTAGGTTAAGTTAGATGAGATTGGGTTAGGTTAGGCCAGGTTAGACTACCTTCGTTAAATAGGATTAGGTTAGACTGGATTACGTCAGACATTACCTGGGTAATGAAGCCACTCGTACAGCTTAGATAAGGTTAAGTTTGACGTTACCTTGGTCATGTAGGTTACTCTTGAGCGTCACGAGTTCTTCTTGCAAAGTGATCTGGTTCTCCCTCATAGACGCCACCACTTCCCTCAGTGTGGTCAGAGTCTCTCTCACACCTTCCTCATCCTCAAAAGGCTTACTCACTGAAACACAGTACATGAAGTCCTTATAAGAAGTTTAGAATATTCTTTAAAATTTCACTACTTTTTCCGTGCAATCAGAGTTGTAAATTGGGAGGAACCGGCTAATCAGCTTTACAGGCAACAATGGAACCTTGATAGTCAAAATCTCTGTATAGTAAACTTCCTAAAATCCGTGTATCTATATCACGTCATTATCCATATCAGGGAAGAGATGCAAATATCTCCCCGCCATTGCCATACAGAAAAAATAAAGGAGTGTCTAACCAGCACTGGTGAGTGTCCAATTACTGCACAGTATTACTGTATAATCTGACTGAAAAGTATCCGACCATATTTTTTTTTTCAAGTAAACCTGGAGGAGCAAGGGGATGCGACTCAGTGGAGCGTGACGTTGAATCATTGTGTACATGCTCGAATATGTTCTGCGCTTTCGCCCACCCAAGTCGCTGCCGAGCAGCGTGCGTTTGAGGACACGCTCTTCTCGCCCGTTGGATTTTCTGTTGCAATGACCGAGCAAATCAAGCAACGTTATTGTTTCAAGTTTTGTCCAAAACTTGGTGACACGCAATCTGAAACCATCAGGAAGTTTTAGCAAGCTTTTGGCAATGAAGCAAGGTGAAGCAATGTGATATATTGAAGCTCATGCTGACTTTTTTTTTTTTTTTTTTTATATATACCAGGGTGTTGTTCATTACAAGTACGCTCCAGAAGGCCAGACAGTCAATAAAGATTACTACCTGGGAGTACTCCATCGCCTACAGAATGCAGTGTGTTGCAAGACACGAGAGTTGTGGGAGGCTCAGGACTGGCAGCACCACCACGACAAAGCTCCAGTCCATTCATTCCATCTCAACCAGGATTTTCTCGCCAAACACAGGATCGCACAGGTCCAGCAGGTTCCCTGCTCTCCTGAAATGGCTCCCTGCGGCTACTACCTATTTCCTAAACTGAAAATGTCGTTGATGGGTTTGTGATTTAAGGACAAGAATGAGATAAAGACAAATGCGACAAATATCTTGTTGGTGATCCCAAAAACTGACCACAAAATGTTCCAGCAATGAAAAGCCCGCTGGGCTTAGTGTGTTGAGATCCAAGGGACTTACTTTAAAGAAGATTAAAGACTGAACTCAGTAAGCTTTTTTTTTTTTTTTTTTTTAACCAGCTAAAGGTTGGATACTTTTCTGTCAGACCTCGTTCGTTTATTGATATTTTATATTATTGTTTTGTGTTAATTTAATGTGCTTTTGTAAGCTAGAATAATTTTGAGAGCTGATATGCTATCCATGGGGGGGTTTGGGAGGCTTCTGGGGGGTTAATACTGAATCATTTGTAGATTCCATTTATTTGTATGGGCTTTGGCTCTATTCGTACTGATATGGGGAACTTTGC
>JAGKTI010012255.1:0-24917 GCA_018397915.1 Birgus latro | reverse complement strand
CTCATCCCACCACCAAGTTACTTTATGTCTTGGTGGGCCTCTTGTCCAACCGCATACTGCATCGGTAACTCTCAAGAGGTTGTTCTTAAGGGCTCCATACTGTTCATTAACGTCTCTATCTTCGGCTTCCTGTTCAGCCACCACTCTCCTCATCTCACTATAAAAGGCATCCCTTACTGATTGGTTTCTCAGCTTCCATATTTTCCTCCTAGGTACATATGTCCTCCTTCTCATCCTTTGTTCCTTAAGCACCATGTCACAAATCAACAGTTTGTGCTGCTGCACAAAAAACTGTGCTTCTGTGCTGCACAAAAAACTGTGCTTCTGTGCTTATACCCTGCCTAGGTAAACTCTTTCGCCTTTGTCTCTCAACTTGTACCTTTCCTTCTTGCTAGAAGTTTGCTCTCATTCAGCCAGTCCCAAAGAAGGGTGACCATTCCCTACCCTCTAACTATCGTCCAATTGCTTTAACATCCTGTGTATCAAAAGTTTTTGAATCAGTTCTTAACCGATAAATTTTAAAGCATCTTTCCTGTCACAATCTTCTTTCTGATCGTCAGTATGGGTTCCGTCAGGGACGCTCCACTGGCGATCTTCTCACCTACCTTTCAGACTCCTGGTCATCCTCCTTTCGGGACTTTGGCGAAAGCTTTGCCATTGCACTTGACATCTCAAAGGCTTGATCGAGTCTGGCATAAATCTTTGATTTCCAAACTGCCCTCTTACGGTTTCAATCCTTCTATCTGTGCCTTCATCTCTAGCTTCCTTTCTGGTCGTTCTATAGCTGCTGTTGTAGACGGCCATCGTTCTTCTCCTAGACCTATCAACAGTGGTGTTCCTCAGGGCTCTGTCCTATCACCAACTCTCTTTCTTTTATTCATCAATGACCTTCTAAGCTGTATCTCTAACCCTATCCACTCATATGCTGATGATTCCACCCTTCACCTTTCCATTCGATTTCCGCAACGTCAGTCTCAGCAGTTACTTCAGCAAACAAGGGATTAGGCTATGGCACACCTAATGTCTGACTTGGCTCATATCTCTGATTGGGGTAAAAATAATCTTGTTATTTTTAATGCATCAAAAACTCAGTTCTTACACTTATCAACCCGACAAAATCTTCCTCAGGATTACCCACTAATGTTTAATAATGTCCAGCTCAGTCCTGCATCATCCTTGAACATGCTAGGGGTCTCATTCTCTCGGGATTTGTCTTGGAAAGAACATATTACATCTCTTGTGAAATCTGCTTCCAAGAGATTAGGTGTGCTGGGCCAACTCCGAGCTTTCTTTACCCCTGCACAGATGTTGACCTTGTACACGGGTTTTATTCGCCCGTGTATTGAGTACAACTCTCATGTGTGGGGAGGCTCCCCACATGCGGTTCTTCTCAATAGAGTGGACACAAAGGCTTTTCGTCTCATTAACTCTCCTCACCTTACTGATTCCCTTCAACCTTTGTCTCTTCGCCGCACTGTTGCTTCTTTATCTCTCTTCTATCGCTACTTCAATGGTCACTGTTTCTCTGAACTGTCTGCTTGCATCCCTCCACCTGTACGACGGGCACGTTGTACCCGTCTAGCAACAAACTCTCATCCCTTTTCTGTCCAACTCTCTAATGCAAGAGTTAACCGTTATTCCCAGTTCTTCATTTATGCAACTGGTCAACTCTGGAACTGTCTCCCTCTGTCTGTATTCCCTGCTTCCTATGATCTCCAATCTTTCAAACGCAGTGTGTCCAGGCATCTCGAAATGAATGGATCTTGAATTTGGCTCTCTTTTGTATTGTTTTTACTTTTTCTTGGAAGGAACAGTATGCGGGCCCATGGCCCTTGGTTCCTTCTTCCTTGCATAAAAAAACACAAAAAAAAAAACACGAATCGTGCACAACCAGTTAGTTTAAAATACGTAGTTTCTTGTTTGCATTTGGTAAACATTTAGAAGTCCATACTATTTTGTTTTGGCTTGGCAGTATATTTTTCTGTTGTATTTTGGCGTGATTTAAATGAATTTTACCTTTATTTTCGGAGTCCGTGATCGGTTTTCAAATTAACCCCCCTTCTCTATAGTCTTGGAGGACTGGTGGATTTTCAGGGTTCTGGGTGGGAAAAATGGCAAAAACAAGCATTTGGAGGAGAAATATAATCAAAATTGGTGTGACCAGCCAAGGTGTATTCGTAGCATTATAACTGACCACATGAACCACTTTGAAGCTATGTCTGTCACCAAATTTTCCCCATGGTACAGGCATGGTATACATATTCATACAGGATGTTCAAGAACAATTGCTAGTCTTTAATAATAAAATTGGTAAGGATTGCTAACATTAAGAGATTATAGTGCATTTGAACCTTAGAAACTGTCATTTTCTTTTCAGTATTTTAAATTTAAAACTATTCAGTGTTTCCAACTGTTTGCCACACCTACCCACACAAAGGGGTGCACTCTCACCTTGTCAAGATTACCACTTACGTTGAAGGTGTGAGCTTCCACTTCGAGCGGGGTGCGGGAAAGGTAACCCCTGCCCTCAGTTTCAAGACTACGGGCGTAAGGGTCATCAGCCAAACCCATCCAGTGTGGATGTTTTCTTAGTCCTGTGTGTCCAATCCAAAGTCTGTAAGGGTTGCATCTAGTCACCTTTGAGGATGATGAGAGTACTGTTCTAGTGGGCCTCGGTTCTATCCTCGAGCACACCAAAGTGCATGTTGCTGGTAAGACCCATCCAGAGTGCCCCCTCACAAGAGATTCTACATGCTCCTTCAGACAGCTGTTGAGGTACTCTGGATCTAAAGCAAGAGGTGTGGTGTCCTGAGCAGAGAGTGCTGACTTTGCTGCCAGATCAGATATCTTGTTCCCTATATCAGAGGGAATCCATTAGAGACCTGTGCACCCACGAGGTTGATAACTGGAAGCCTAAGAGAAGGGACTGGATGGTGAAAACACTGCTTTGTGGGCCAAAGGTTGATGGGAAAGAAGGTTCAGAGAGGACAGGGAGTCCATGTACAACATGACATCTTGTGGAGGAAGGTGTTGTCCAATAATGAGAGTGCACTGAAGATGGCAGAGAGTTCTGCTGTAAGCAGGCCATGCTGGCCATCCATTCACTAGGTCTGGCTTTGAAGCACAATATTTAACTTGAGGTGGCAAGGGGTGCATGCAAACTTTTGGTGAGGATGGAGAAAAATCCATAAGGGGTTGCTGTCAGCATTTGAAATATCTGGGGAGATTTGGTGCTATCTACTGAATGGCAGTTACAGAGTGGTAGGCTAGGGGTGATGACTGCTGCCAAGTCTGCTGAAGAGGGTATGGGAGAGACAGGTAACACTGGGAAGGGACAAGGGTGGGGGACGTGTCCTTCAGGACCCTCAAGGCACCAGCCAGCAGGATGCTGGCCAAGTAAAAAGGTTAAATGTCTGTACCACAGAAGAGGGAGGAGACAGGATGAATGCTGGAGCAGTAGAAGATGCAGGAGAGAAGGATGCAGTCAGCAATCTTGCAGCAGGCTTGGAGGGGTAGGAGACCAAATATGGCATGGAGGGATATTATGGAGAGGAATACAATGCCCCAAGGACCAGCCAAGAGTGGAGTTTTGTGTGGTGTCAAGCTTCTTGATACGTGACTGAATATGTGAGGAGGCATACAAGATTGTATTAAGTACAAAGACCTGATAGAGATGGAGTAAGGTGTCTTGGTCAGCGCCCCACATGGCTTGGGCCACACATTGCTGGGTATCTAGGCAATGGAGACAAGGTTATGAATAGTCGCGCTAGCCACACTTTCTCAGGTGAGGTCAGTCAGGGTGCAGAACAGGAAAAGGTGTGCTGCTGCTTAGGTAGGGTAAGAGGAGTTCTCCCTACACAGCCCACTGGCAGGAAGGACTGTTTGCACCTGTGTGGCTCATGAGTGCACTTTGAGAGGCATTAATAGTGAGACCCCATGCCTTAACCCAGTTGGCAAGCTCCAGGGTTGTGTGAGTCTCCCAGAGGAAGGTGCTAGACATGCAGTGGAGAGGTCATCAACTTAATTGAGGATTAGATTCTTGGAGGAGGCAGCATGTCTAAAAGAAAGATATTGAAAAGAAAAGGTCTGAGCACAGAGCCCAGGGGCACTTCTGGTTTAATTGGAAATGTCCCCCCTCCCCAAGAAACTCCATATCTAGGCAAGGACGTATCTCGTTACTCCCTTGCTGAAGAGCTTGACCACCATTCCCTTGTGGGATGCAGAGTCAGAGGGCCCCCTGCAAGTCTGAAAAAGCTGTCAGTAATACTTGCTAGTTGCTGTAGGCTTGGATGATGAGATGCTCCAACTGGAGGAGAATGTCATTGGTCCCCAAACCTGGCTGGAATCAGCACTTTGGTGTCTGAAAGATACCCAGGTCTCAGCCCACTAGGTGAAGTGATAGTTGGCCATCCTCTTTAGCAGTTTGGCATTGCATGAGAGAAGGGCAGTAGGTCTGTGAGGAGCAGGTTCACTTGGATCCTTACCAGACTTGGAGAACTAAAGGAGTTGGAAGTGC
This sequence comes from Birgus latro, assembly GCA_018397915.1. NCBI lineage: Eukaryota > Metazoa > Arthropoda > Malacostraca > Decapoda > Coenobitidae > Birgus > Birgus latro. The sequence continues at coordinate 20,401 of JAGKTI010012255.1, read as the reverse complement.
TGCCACTGAACCAGAAAGACACCAGTGGCCTTATCTTTGATGGTAGAAGTCATGCAAGGCCGAAGAGTCTATGGGAGGTAAGACAGGAATTTATTGGGAATGGAGTTCAGGCCGGCTGCTTTGTGAGAAGGGAAGTAATGGCATACCTAAATTTCTCAGGTGTGAATGGGGCACTAAAATCCTATGGTAGTGGTGTGGAAACACTGTTGCCAGTATACTCCTGTATATCCCATACTCCCAGGAGTTGCACTGGGACTCTGAGGGAGGCTGAAAAGTGAGAGTTAAGGTATTTAGCCTTATTTTACGGATAAGGTCAATAGCATCCCACTGAATGAGATAAGAGTGGGACTGGCAGTGGCCATGCATTGCCTGGACAAGCCCATAACCCTGGTTCCACATTGCATACAGTCTCTGATTTTCAGCAGAATGGGCTGGTGTGGAAGACTTCTTTCACCTGTACCATACTTGATGGTGTGCCCTCACAACCTGATAGCACTTTCCTGTCCACCATGGTACTGCAAGTCTAGACTGATGGCAGCCACATGAGAGGCAGAAGGCTGAATTATACACATCCACCAAGGAGGAAGCGGAGGCTGTTACAGCATCTTCCAGCAGAATGTTTTTCTTTTAAGGTGATGCCAACAGTGCAGACTGGTATGATGATCAACCATTGTCAGCTGATCGTCAGCATGGGCTGACTGGTTGAAGTGGAGGAAGGGCCTTGGATAGGCACAGCTATATGGAAAGGAAGAAAGTCATTACCAAGGTAAGGTAAGGCTCTAGCATAGAGAAATGACAATGAATAGGTGGATGTGCAGCACGTCCAATGATGTGAAGCCTGGGAGGGGTAGGTTTATGATGGAAGAGTTGAGAGGAAGGATGAGACAAATGTATTGGTATTGTGATAAGAGAGGTAGATTGAGATTGTTTGGGCATGTGGAGAGGAAGGGGGATGACAGTTGGATGCAGAAAGTGATAAGTGAATGCTGGGGGTAGGGTTGCTAGAGGCAGACCGAAAAAGACCTGGGATTAGGTCATAGACTGTGACTTCAGGGAAAAGGGACTGATTAAGAAGGCTGCCAGAGATCGAGCAGTCTGGAGAGTTGCCATAAGGTGACTAAGGCCGATGTGTGAAAGCATGTTAGTGCCTTTATAAATGAAATGAACTAATGAGGTCTTGTGATGATGTGGGTGTCTCCAAACATCGGTTTTCCCAAGCATAGGTCGAGCATGGATGCCCGGCCTGTCTGTGGGTTGTAAGAAGTTGGGAGACCCCTGGGTGTCAGTGGGCTAAGGCAAGACCTGGATAGCAGGAGGCTAGAGGGGAATCCCTTGTTCCTGTTACTAGTGGATCAAGGCACACTTGGGTCCCACTGAAGGTGCTGGGCATTATGGTCTCCCATCAAGAGGCATGGAGGAGACTGGAGAGCCTGATAGTGTTGCAGCTCAGTCTCTAGAAACATATCAGAATGTGTCATAAAGAACAGCAGCTGTGACCCACCCAGAGGACAGAGCAACCCAGACAGCCAGAATCTCAGGAATTTTACTTAGAAAACTGGTCAGAGGAAGTAGACTTCAAGGAAGATCGTCATGTACAGTTAGTGCAAGACTACCTCCTAATCTGTGCCAGTCAGCTCAGAAGGTGGAATATCCTTGCACAGGGAAGGAAAGGAAGGGAGTGAGCTAGGTCTCACAGAGGCCTGCTTCCCCGTCCCGAAACTCCTTCACAGTAGCCCAGGAGAGTGAAGTCTTTCACCGGATGGAATGCTCATTTCAAAAGAGGAAATGGGTGTGGAAAGAGGAAGACATTATTGGGAGATTTGAACAGTCTTAAAACAGGGTCACAGCTAGAGGCATATGCCCAAGAAGTAGGAACCAAGATGGTAAAGATAGGTGGTGTCCAAGAGAAAATATGACTGGGAGTTACTGGTAGGAGGAGTCATTGTTGTGGGCAGCTCGGAATGAAGGGGAGAGCTCTGATTCTCTCAGCACATATCTGCATGGCACACACTAAAGGTAGGCTGGTCAGTCACTTTGGGGTGCAGGTGTAGAGGTCAAGGGGTACAAATCATAGCAGTGGCAGAAACAGGTGGAGACTGGGAAATATCTGTGTATATTAATTATAGTCTTCCACAAGAAGGATAGGACATCCAACCAGATGAAGACCTGAAGCTGTGAATGCATAGTGACATTATTCAGTGTTCTAGGACTCACATCTATACTCATGCCTAAGTAATCCTAACAGTGTGGCCACAGTTGTAAAGGAAAACTTAACTGTCTTGTTCTTACCTTACGTAATTGTTCTTACCTAATTGTATCTTTACAGGAATGAGTCTGTAGTGGTACACACTTAAACTGGCAGATGGGGTGGGGCAGCAATCTGTGTACAGTGGTGCTAAGTTTCCCAAACCGGCGATGTGAAACGGCTGTTATATATGTAAAAGGCATCGCAGATACGGTAAACACATATGAATACAATTTTAACGTATGTATTATAATATATGGAAGAACAGAAAACCACCCCGGCTGCCAGTTTAAGTTTGGACCACTATAGCTCATACCATCCTATGTATTAAACCATTTTTATCATACATGTCTTTAAATTTATGAGTAGTTTTAGCACACTATTTCATTGAGTAGTGCATTCCACCAATCAGTTGCCCTATTTGAGAAACTGAATTTCCTTTCATCTTTATCACCCCTCTTTTTATGCATTTTTTTCCAGTGTCCTCTTGCTGATGCCTCTTCATAGGTTATATACTTATTTATGTCTATTTTTTCTTTCCCTTTGATGCATTTATATAGCATAATCATGTCTCTGCTTTTCCTTCTCTCTTGTAATGTGGTAGGTTCAGTTTTTCTAGTCTTTCTTCATAGCATAGACCCCTTAAGCTTAGTACCCATCTTGTACTGCCCTTTGTGCTTTTTCAGTCTAATCCATGTGTTTTTTGATATGTGGATTCCAGACTACTGATATATACTCCAGGGTTGTTCTGTCTGACGAATAATGTTATCTTTCTCAGCATGTCTTCATTTATATATGTGAATGTTATTCTCATGTTAGCAAACAGTGTATACATGTTCTGAACCTCTTCATTGATGTGGTCAGCTGGATATAATCTATAATTACTCCTAGGTCCTTCTTTTCTTATATGTTTTGGGTCGATGTGGGGAGACACACCATCCACTCACTCGATGTAGTGCTGCTTTCAGGTGACTGTCCTCTCCTCACTTCTTCCATCTTTCCTTCCTTCCTTCTTTTTCTGTCTTTCTTTCCTCTTCTGTCTGTGGGTGACCCTACACTGAGTGACAAGCCAAATGGTTTCCTATACACAAGCAGACCATTTACTTCACAACCAAACTATGGTGCCTGGTGGTTTAATGAGTAATTAAGGCACTTCAACCAGATGGAACCTGTGCAGGTTTGTATCCAAGGGATGGTTGTGGTTTATTGTTCTCATAATGCCACTCAGGGATGAGTGAGGCTGGTCACTCTCATTTTAAATGTCAGGACCAACTTGCCTGGCCCCAGGCTAGAATGCTCCTCATGGGGCAACACAGGATTAGATGATGATGATGAACTTCCTAGCTTATAATCCCAGATTGGTCTTTTTCCACTTTTACCAAACATGGCACTTGTCCACATTGAATTCCATTTGCCATCTATTGTTCCATTCATGAAGCTTATTTAATTCATCTTGTAGTTCTCTGCAAGAGTCTGTGTTTGTAATTCTCCTTTGTATTTTTGCATTATCAGCAAACGTATTTAGAAAGCCTCTATTTCTGATGTTGCCATCAGTGTCATTCATGTATACTAAAAACATAATTGGTGCCAGCACTGAGCCTTGTGGAACTCTGCTGGTCGCTACTCTCCATGATGAGTAATTTGCCCTTAGTACTGTTCCCATTTCCCTTTTTCTGAGAAAATCTTGCATCCAACAGTACAGATTACCTTGGATTCCTCCTTGATGGTACAGTTTCCACAAAACTCTTTTGTGCAGTACTCTGTCAAATGCTTTCTTAAAATCTAAATAGATACTACCTACCCATCCTTCTCTTGTCTGTAATGTTTCTGTAACTCTATCACAGTAGCTTAATAGATTAATAACTCAAGATTTTCCCTTTCTAAAACCAAACTGTTATCATTTTGTAATTTTCCAGGTGGTTTACCCAGATTTTTCTTATTAGCATTCCATGTATCTTACACTACTGGTCAGGCATACTGGTCAGTAGTTGAATTGATTCAGTCTATTTCCTTTCTTGAATTGGGGTACAATGTTTGCTTTCTTCCAATTATCAGGTAGTTTACCTCGATCTATGTTGGTCTGCGTAACTCTTCTGCATATTCATGTAACACCCAACCCGAAATATTGTCAGGACCATTTGCTTTACCTTTGTCTAATTTACTCAACTCGTCCTGTACCTCTTGTTCCGATATTCATATATCTGGTAATATGTGTGGGCATGCATCTTCCTTATCATCACTCTCAAAATTTCTCTGTAAAATCTGATCGGGATTTTTTGTTAAGTACTTGACAAATATCATCTCCTTGGATATAGATTATCCCCTCATTCATGATTGACTGTATTTTATCTTTAAATTTGGCTTTGCTTTGGATGTAGCTGTAAAACAGCTTTGGTTGATCACTACTTTTATTTATAATGTCTTCCTCAAATCTGCCCTTGATCTTCTCTCCTTATCCTTGTATAATCATTTCTTACTTGTTTGTAGCTGTTATATGCCCTCTCACAATTGTTTCTTCTGTATCTATTCCACAGCAAGTACAGTATCTCTTTCTTTATTTCTTACATCCTGTATGAAACCATTTCTTTATCCTTATTTCTGTCTTTGTGCTGAGGGATTTTATTTTGGGCTCCTGTTTCATAAAATTCACAAAATTTTGTTTATATAACAGTTATATCTTGTCCTTTGAGCTCCTTTTCCCCATCTATTTATATGAAGTACTACAGTAAAATTCCTCTCATTTGGCAGCTTCGGGAACAAGCAGGTGCCAAAAGAGCAAAAACTGCCAGATGACCAGGAAAACCTGCCATAAAGTTTCTTGCACTCATGGTCAGTCACCCCAGTGCAGTCTCAGTGTCTAACAACTATTATTGGTCAGCCCTAAGCACTAAATTGCCTTCTGTTTCTCCATCCATCCATCCATCATCCAATCCTATGTTGCCCCATGAGGAGTGTAGGATCCCAGGGCTGGGCAAGTTGGTCCTGACATTTAAGATGAGAGTGACCAGCCTCACTTGTCTCTGAGTGGCATAATGTGAGCAGTATACTCCAACCACCCCTTGGATACAAACCTTCACCAGCTCAATCCAACTAGAGCACTGTAGTTACCCACTAAACCACCAGGTGCCATAATTTGGTTAAATGGTTACTACCCAGCATAGTAAATGGTTTCCTGGTGTACAGGAAGCCATTTGGCTTGTCACATAGTGTAGTCAGCCATAGGCAGAAGGAAGAAGAAAGAATGAAGGGAAGAAAGATAGAAGAGGGAGTGTAAAGTCACCCGTAAGCAGAAGGACAAGGAAAGAATGAAGCAAGAAAGAGAGAAGAGGAGGGAAGGATAGAAGAAAGGAGTGGTCATATATAGTGGAAGAGCTCACACCGAAATCTTCCATTATCTTCTTCCTGGGAACACCTGCCTTCAATTTTTTCAGTACAGTAATTCAGCCTTCTTAGTTATAGTCAGCATCTTACGGGTACATTTTTTCACAACACCAGTAGGCTAGCCACTATTAGAAGCCATAGCGCAACATTAGAATGATAGGATGACCATAAAGTAGCACAACAAAGTTCCAAACTTTCAAACAGTCCTGCTCACAAAGCCAGACACTCATGAGTCATGATGGCCAATGTCACATGCAGTGTTGGCAAGCAGAAATCTTCAAAAATGCTAAACTCAACTTTAAAATGGGCTAAGCTATAGGTGAACTGTTCAAATTTTCACACTAAATTGGACTTCGAAACTCACTAGATATAGAAGAAAATCTAATATTTATTGGTGTTAGATTATTATGAAAAGTGCTAAATTATTATGAAAGTGCTAGATCTAGCACCAACAGTGCCAAATTGGCCAATTGGCTTAGCATGTGTGCCAGAAAATCAGGGAACTTTCGTAATAGAACTATTTATGAAAACCGCCGAAATACCGGAAATACTGTAAAACCAGATGCCAAAAGAGGGGACTTTTACTGCACTTTAGGTCATGATAGATGCCCTTTTTGTAGTTTAGGCTCATTTTGTAAATTTCATTAATGCTAACTACAGGCAAACCCCAGTTTAACGATGCAGTTGGTTAAGTAATATCCCATCGCTAGGCAGGTTATTGTAAATCAGGGCCGATATATCATGTAAAGTATAGGGATGCGTTTTTGACCCTTGAGTTTCACCCCCAACCAAGTCCTAAAGCCACCCAAATGAGTCCAAATTTTTTTTTTTTTAAGCCAATCGTAATGGCCTAACAGCTGTATAAGAAGCTAACCTAAGCCCAAAACCAGTGCCCGTCTCACTTGTATATAGGCAAAGTCACTGGAGAATGCGATCTCCGACTCATATTCAAACTCAAGAGAAGAAGCACAGCATTGTATACAATCCCACCTTCAGACGGTCCCAGGATAATTAAATAAACATCTGTCGTGCATAATAATAATGTATGATTGATGGAGAATCATCCAAGGTGTGAATTGTTGTGACAGAGAATCATTTATGTTTTGACAGTGAATTCTCTTGACAGAGAATATGATTGATGATATGATCGGGATAGCCTTTTCAACAGCACTGATTTATGTTTTTTTAGGTACTGGTCTGGTTGTTGAGTTCCTTTATTTTCTCCTCTCTTATTTTCCAATATTTATTTAGAAATTTCTTCATCTTCAAAGCGTTTTCCCGCATACAGCCCGAATGTAAACACATGATTTCTTGATGTCACAGTTTTCATCATGATTATTAATATTTATTTAAAATTATTATAATGTATTCCATGATAGGATAAATGTTCAGTGGTCAGACACGAAATATTGTGATGGAGAATCATTGATGGTTTGATGGGGAATTCACTTGACTGGGAGTGCGATCGATGATACAGTTAGGATAGCCTTTCTTCATGACCTTTTAGTTATTCCTCTGCTTGTTGGGCTCCTCTATTTTCTTCTCTCTTATTTCCCCACTTTTTTTTTTTTATTTATTTATTTATTTTTTTTAATTCCTTTATATTTTCAAAACGTTCTTCCTTGAACAGCCCAGATTTAAACACGTGATTTATCAGTGTCACGTTTTTCGTCAGTGTATGGAATATTTACTCTTTAAGGCATTCATAATTATAATATTTAAAATTATTATTATGTATTGCATGTTCAATGGTCAAACACAAAAAATTCTTAGTTGAGTTGCCAAGTTTTCCACACTGTTTTGTACCTCGTCAGATGGGTGAGAATCTGTACCACAAATGACAGTGTTCACTCCACCTGTGACTAAAACACATTAATTTTAGTCTAAATCAACCTAAACACAAATTTGTCTAAAATATCATCAAAATTGTTTTTTTAAAAAATTTACACATCACAAAACCAGGGATAGGCCTGCAATAGGCAGGGTAGGATGGTATTTCTACCTCCATCACTATTTTGGGGTATTGTATCTAGGAGTATCGTAAATCGGGGTTTGCCTGTATATCATATACAATCCTGAAGTTGCAATTTAATACTGCATGGTTGCTTTTGCCGAATGGAGGGTGATACTTTGTGTGTCAGTATCATTATCTTGCCTAGTAAGCATAAGCTCTAATAATGATGGATTTTTAGTCCTCTTCTGCAGGTGTTTTTCTTTACATGTTCTTAGGAAAAACTTTTGTATAAGATCCTAGAGCTTTTGATCCCAGCAGCTGTAAAGTACAGTATTCTAATTTATTACCCATCCCTACCCTGGAGGGGCTAAGGTACAGATATTTTTTTCACTCAGTTTGTCTGTCTGTTTTTCTCTTAACAGTTTTACGCGAAAACTACTGGTGTGATTTTTACTAAAATTACATAGATGATGGGCTATTACCTATTGATCAACTGATTAAATTTTGGGCCAAATTAGACCAAGGCCCAGGCTGTGGAGGGGGGAAGAAATTTCGCCATAACACCTTTCAGATTCGTCTTATCGACATGAAACCAAACCCTAAAGGTGCATCTTTCAAATCTGTATCTTATAAAATGCCTCATTACATCAGGGGGGTCACCCCCAAATTAGCAAGGGGGGGGGAGGCAGTGTCAGGTGGGTTGGGCTCAAAATGTCAAATGGGCACAGAATCATCATTTTTCACCCAATTTACTCCAATTTGATATGCGACATCTTTGACTAGATATCTTGTTGTGTTTATATGTCAGCACTAAAATGACTGCCAGGGACGGGTTTGGTTTGCCGTGACACCTCTTCTTATACAGTATCTGTATTGAAATCTCGAGTTAATATAATTCTTTCAGATTTCTCTTTCGTTCTATGTTGTAGGTCTGTTAAACTCTGAATTGTACTTTTTGCCAGGTTTTCACATTCACCTTTTTCCAAATGTTTGTTTTGGGTGACGTATAAATTTTCCACCAATATTTGCCCTTCAGATAGGTTGATCTCTACTGCAATTAATTCTACTTGTGGGGTATATCTAGTTCTATCTCTTTGACCTGGAGGTTTTTCTTTGTTAATATCATGACTCCTCGACCTTTTTTCAAATTTCTATCTTTTCTCCATATGTTGTATTCCTTAGAGTTTAGGGTGCCATTTGATATCCTTGGGATTAATTTTGTTTCAGTTAGGCAAATTATATGAGGTTCCTTTTCTTTGGTATAGTCTTTTATCTCTAATAATTTGAGTACCATTCCATCTGCATTTAAGTACATCATCTTAATCATATTGTTTACATGTTTGACATAGTTTGAGTCAACTACCTTCCTTTTTTTTTAGTCCCTGTTGTTTATGTACCATTTTCTTACTTATAACCCAACTACAGTAAGCCCTCATTTTTCACTGTTTTGATGTTCCGCCAAAACGACGTGAAATGTGAAACGGCGAAGTGTGAAGAACCAATGGGAAAAATAGACGGGCGTTCCAGTGGGACAGCTACCTTACCCTATCAAAGTCTTATAACACCAAACAGGCCCTACCCAAAATTAAATATGGAGTGTTTACTAGTTGCTTATACAGCATAACACAATAAACATCTACCTAAAATGACATTAGAACTGTTATAAAGAGCTGCAACACCAAAAATCCTTGCCAGAAATAATGTAAACATTGGCATGAGTGGCAGGTGAAGGTGTGTTGAGGGTGGATGGGCTAGTTACTGGGTGACATGGGCCTCTCTGGGGAAGCCCTATCACCTGAACCGAAGCTCTCGAAGTTGAATTCAGGCTGCAGCAACTCCACTTCCTCTCTGCCCACTTCTCCTTCATCCTCCTCTCCTGTCACGTCTAAGTCTTGCATAATAGCAGCCACATTCTGTGTCACATTAAAAAAACGTGTGATCCTGGCTTGTCTCTGCTCCAGTAGGTTTCTGTTGTAGACTGCCATCTATTGAGACTTCAGATCATTCAAGGTGGATAGGATCTGGGTAGCCTCAGGCATACTCCCGGTGTATGTCTCAAATGTTGTTGCCATGTCGGTTGTGGTGGACAGGCTGTGGGACAATTTGTGGGTAGTCATCTTCTCCTGTGCAGTGTGCTCTGGCCTTTCATTGTCTTCACTAGAGTTCATCTCTTCCTCTGTTATGTCAACCACACCAGAGTCTAAGTTGTAGTGTGTCAAGTGGTGTCTTACAGCTGTTTCGTCCACCTCTGCTGTGTGTAGGCTTGTGTGTCTGATCGCACAAAAAAAAAAAACTCCATTAGGTGAATATTGATACAGTAAAAAGCAGTGGCACAAATGAAGATTAAGGGAGAAAAAACACAGACACATTCACTTTATTGTTATTTTACGTGCACTCACCTGCTTGTTGAGAGGTTCCTTGTTCTTCGTAAGGGGTATAATGCAACATAACAGTAACCAGCGTTACCGATTTTCATTACAATACTGCATATTCTTCCTCTGAATTGTTCTAACTAACACTTGGTTGGTTAACTCTTAAAACTAACTCCATTAGGTGGATATTGATACAGTAAAAAACCTTGGCACAAATAAAGGTTGAGCGGAAAAAAACACACACATTTACTTTATTGTTATTTTATGTGCACTCACCTGCTTGCTGAGAGGTTCCTTGTTCTTCCTTAGGGGTATAATGCAACATAACAGTAACCAGTGTTACCGATTTTCATTACAATACTGTATATTCTTCCCCTGAATTATTCTAACTGACACTTGGTTGGTTAACTCTATAAACTAACTCCATTAGGTGGATATTGATACAGTAAAAAACAGTGGCACAAATAAAGCTTGAAGTGGAAAAAAAACAGACACATTTACTTTATTGTTATTTTACGTGCACTCACGTGCTTGCTGAAAGGTTCCTTGTTCTTCCTTAGGGGTATAATGCAATATAACAGTAACCAATGTTACCAGTTTTCATTACAATACTGTATATTCTTCCCCTGAATTGTTCTAACTAACACTTGGTTGGTTAACTCTAAAAACTAATTCCATTAGGTGGATATTGATACAGTAAAAAACTGTGGCACAAATAAAGATTAAGGGGAAAAAACACAGACACATTTACTTTATTGTTATTTTACATGCACTCACCTGCTTTCTGAGAGTTGCCTTGTTTTTTCTGAGTGTCCTTATGGTGCTGTCAGGAGCCCCAGTCAGGCAATGTATCTCAGGGGCTGTCAACCCCTCCTCAGTGAGCTGCAAAATCCTCTGCTTCTCGGCTGCACAAAAAGCACAGTGGTGAAGGGGTCTGTAGTACCGCCGCTGTATTGATAGAGGGCAGGGTGGTCGCAAGATGGCCGCCAAGAAATGAGCATCAGTATGCATCGTCTGCTGAGTGTTGGCTGCAGCTGGAGGCGGCGATGAAAATTGGGAAAAAGTGACGAAGTTTGCGACGTCGGAAACTTTTTTCTGTCGCAAAAAGTGAAGCATGGACGTAAAATGCGTCGAAATACGAGGACTTACTGTACTTTGTTTTAAAAAAAAAAAAAAAAAAAAAAAAAAAGTTACAGAGATAGCCTGATTATCCGGGCTATATGGTGTGAAGGGGTGACTAGTCCAAAATCACGATTAATCCGGTGGAAACAAAAAATAAGTACTGTTAGACTATTTATTTACCGGTAAGTGTACACTTAATGTAGCAGAAAGACCTTACCAAATCTTTGCATATGCATCCTGCTTGTTTCTGTATTTTTCTAGTTTCAGTTTGGTAAATTTCTTTATCTTGCTGAAAAATTTCCTTCCTCTAACGTCACGTTCCTGAAGCTGTAACTACGATTCTTTCCAGCACAGTGGAAGAAACTCAACATATTCAAGTGTGGATTTCGTTTCCCAACTTCCAAACTGGAGATTAAGTTAGGTTAAATTATTAGGTGCAGGTAAGCTAGGTTAGGCCAGGTTTGGTTAAACAATTAGATCAGAACACTACTTCCTCCATTACGTTAACTAACAACAAGAGTTGTCACACCAGCAGAATAGCTAAAAACATCGGGGAAACAGATTTAACAAGAAATGTTTATTTGCCAACCCAGAAATAATCAGAAAAACATAACAGAATATCAGGATGAACTGATTTGGTAAGGTGCTTTTACTGCTTACAGTAAAGCGTATGTTTAGCCCCCTCAGTGGCAGTGAGTTCAGGAATTTGCGTGCTCTCATGGTAGGCCTTTGAACCATTTTCTCTAAGTTCTAAAATCAGTTTCTTTTTCTTACAGATGTGGTAAGACTCGTCTGATGCACTTTTTTTTTTTTTTCCGCTAATCCCATCTTCTGATTTGCTATGAATTGTGAAGGAATAAAATGAGGGCACATGTTACATTAGCATTTAAACATATCGACGAAAACTTCTTGGATGAAGTGACCACCTGGATGTTTGGGATGGTACAGCAGGTTTGTGTAACCATACCAGTGACCTTCGTTCCCTTCCCATAATTGTTTGCAGATTTTATAGCTCCCTAACTCAGCGTCACTAACACTGGTACAGTAAATGCATTGTTCAAGGATGGCAGCCATGAAGGGGTTAATGGAAGTACATAATTATTTGTATCAATACTGTCTCACACATACACATAACAACGAACAAAGAATGAGTAGTAAATGTACACTCAGCTGTAAAGAGCAGAAAGAACTGTATGCTTTGTCGGTCTGAAATGTGTTGGGAACCAGGACATTGAACAAAGAATGTGGGATGCTAACTTATGAGAAGACATGAGACTTTTTTTTTTTTTTCCTGATTAGTAAACATCTTTGCTCCATTTTGTCCCCTAAAATTGTGAAACCTATAAATTTTCGTGTAAGCATACAGCTTAATGACTTTGCCAAGTCAATGTATATTCCTCTAGTTTGTTTTCTGTATTTTTATACCAATTTTGAGGGTGGTAAATTACCTTTCTCTCGCAGAAAGATTTCCTCTCTTAATAGCATAACGTTCCTTAAAGCTTACCTACTATTGTTTTCGGCATAATGGAAGACACTTACTCAAAATTAAGAGGCAAGTTACATTAGCATTGAAACATATCGGCGAAGTCATCTGAGAGGAAGTGACCACCTGGCTGCCTGGGACAGTAGAGTAGGGTCGTGTAAACATACCAATGACCTTCGGTCCCTTCCCATAATTGCTCACAGTTTTTTATAGCTCTTAACTCACCATCACTGACACCAGTACAGTAAAGCATCGTTCAAGGGCGACAGCTATGAATGGGTTAATGGAATACATTATTGTTTGCATCAATACTCTCTCTTTCACTTATACACTTAAGAACGAACAAAAGAATGAACATAATGTACACTTAACTAAAAGAGACAGTAATAACTGTATGCTCTGTCAGTCTGAAATGGGAAGCGCGATATCTAACGAAGAATGTGAAACTGAATGCTAACTTAAGAGAACCTGTGAGATGGTAGAGTAATTTTTGTCTGATTAGCAAATATTTCTATTTCATCCCCTAAAATTGTGAAACCCATAAATTTTCGTCTAAGCATACAGCCTAAAGACTTTACCAGTTCAATCCATATTCCTCTAGTTTGTTTTCTGTATTTTTCTACTTTGAATTTGGTAATACTGTAATTACCTTCCCTTGTTGAAAGATTTCCTCCTTTATCAGAATCATCACGTTCTTTAGGCCGTACACCTATGACTGTTTCCGGCATGGAGGAAGAAACTTATTCAAAGTAATAAGAAGTGGATTTCAATTAGAAGTGGATTTTGTTTCCCAATTCTCCAACTGGAGCCCAGGTTAGGATAGGTTAAATTATTAGGTAGTTAAGCAATGTTAGGGTAGGTTAGTTTATTAGTCGCCTAACCAAACTCCACCCTGCCACCCATGTGATCGAGTTGTGAGCAGGAGGTGTGGGTGGGGGGACAGACTCACGCTGATTTACCTGTGCCTCGCTTGCTAGCAAGCGGATGCTTTGTGTTTAAACCGGAGCTATCGTACAAAAAATTCTATGTATTACTGTATCACTGAACCATTCAGTCACGGTCCAGATATACGGAAGGCTGGATAATCGAGCTTTCACTGTACTCCTCTCTTCCTCTGATCTTTCCTCATATTTTGTTTTAGCATCATCTCTCTTCTCCTTTAGTAATCCCTATTCCTCCTGAGTTAGGCATCTTTTTATCCATACTGTTTAAAATTCCTCTTTTCCATGAGTTTGTTAGCATTTTTTAATATTTTATCTTTGGTTTTCACATTTTGGAAAGTTAGTTTCAGGGGCCTTGACTTATTTCTCTCTTATTTTTCCAGCCATTGATGTTCCTCTTTATCTTTATCAGATATGTCCTCTGATACTTCCTTCAAAATGTATATACCCTTATATGTACCATCTCCTTGGGTCTCCCAAGATTCAGTTTCTTATTTCTTCTTCATCTATACCAGTGCTTTCTATAGATATATTGATCTCCGCCAATTACTCGACCAGTTTTTGGTTGCTTTTTTTATGATTTCTTTCAATTCCTGTCTAATGCTCTTCCTCTTCTATCTTTGTTTCTAAATCCCTCTTTACACTCACCATTTCAGCATACTATACATAGTTTGTACCTCATCTTTGCAATTTCTCATCATTTCATTCACCTGGAATATCTACTCTTCAGTATCACTGCTTTGTAGACGTCTAACAGACTGCTTGCTTGCCTAACTGTCTCTGTATCATTTCTGAACTCGTCCATAATTCTCTCATGGTTAACTACTGTACTCCCCATTTCACTCGTTTTCATTCTCATTGAGTCTGCTTCAACTGTCAGCTCAGCTGTTGTTGTGTGTTTTCTGTTTATTTCCTTTACTAAGTCTTCACTTATTTCCATCTGCAAGCATAATTCCTTCATGATAGCCTCTGTTTCCATTTGAAAATTTTTCTCTAGTTTATTTACTTTCTCCACTGGTTTATTATATGTTTCCATTTCAACCAGTTCTCCGTATTCATCATTCTGTTTTCTTCTCTTATCCCTTCTCTTCTCACCATCTAGACACTTTTCCAAAGTAATCCATCTTGCAGAAAGATAACTTTTACTTGTTTACAAATTGGCATCTCCCTGCTACCTGCCTGGCGATTATGACACCCAGCTGTTGATTGCGTTGTATCAGCGGTTTCTTTAGATGTACCGACTATGATGCATTCTTTTACAGTATTTGGACAACACTTTTTGCTTATACTTGCTCTGCTATATTAGAACATCACTTAATTTTGCCTTGTACAGTGCTTGACTCATAAAGATTCTACTGTATTAGGTGTGGCCAGTAGCAGCCACCAGTGGGCAGTAGTGGAGCAAAGTGACGTACGTCCATCTTCTCACATATCATGTGTGTATGTGGGCCTTCATGCTGATGGAAACATGCTGAGGTTTGAGGCTGGCTACTTGGGACATGACCGGGCATAAGTCACATAGAGATCTATCGGGCCAATCCCTCTTTGTTAATACCTAACTGTCACCTGACTTAAAAAATGGTGATCTGGCTTATGCTAGGGCACTGGCAAAGTAATACATAGAAAATGTAATGTGGTAATTTCTATGAAAGCTACTTTGCTTCCTCCTACAAATTAAATTGAACCAAAAAATATTTGCAGTAGATTAATTCAGGTATACCCCAGTTTAACGACGCAGTTGGTTAGGTAAAAATCCATCGTTAGGCTGGGTATCATATATTAGGGTAGATTTAACGTGTGAATTAATGGGATGTGTTTTTCAGCCTTGGGTGTCCCCCCCAGTCAAGTCCAGAACCCACCCAAATGAGCCAAAAAACAAGTTTAAAGCCAGTCTAAATGGCCTGACAGCTGTAAAAGAAGCTAACGCAAGCCTAACACCTGTAAATAATTCACTAAAACCAACCAGTGAAATCTGAAAATCATCAAATATGTCTGGAAAACATCAAGCTTAGTAAACTGTACCCCAAAATGACAGTATGGCTAAAACACATTAAGTCTGAAAACAGTTTATAAATCAACCTAAACACTCAATTTCAGTCTAAAATATCATCACAATCGGTAAAAAAAAATAAAAACCCATCATTAAACCGGGGTTTGCCCATCGTTAGGTGGGGTATGGTGGTATTTCTACCTCCATTGTTAAGCCGGGGTGTTGTATATTGAGGTGTACCTGTACTGTTTTATAGGCTAACAGTTGTCATCTTTGCATATTAAAATCCTCTGCATTAGATGAAAACAATAGTTTTAGTAACTTCATGGTATTCAGATGGTTCCCTTTTTACTTACATTAATCTCTTGGCTGCATATACCATTATGGGAATGCCAGTCAGTAGACTGCATTGTACATTCAGGAAAAGCCACATAAATTATTGTGAACTTTTTGGTCATTTTTTGTGCATACTGCATACTTATGCTTGATGAGTGGGTAATGAGTTGTCAGTGTAGTGTGTAAACTTTGTCAGACTAAAATGTTACCATGTTTGGTTAGGTATTAGTGGGTGATAACATATGATAAAAACACAATTTTTTTTTAATGGTTTTCCTGCGCCACGGACATAGGAAATGTTTAGGGCTGCCAGAGCCTAGGGGTTAAAGGAAACCACACAATAAAATAACTTCAGTAAACTCTCAGTTATTTGGTGTTTAGTGGCCAAGGGGATGCAGGAAAGTAATGTAATGATAGGTAGTGACGTGGTATGCCCCAAACCTTCCAGAGGGGTCTGACTCCTTATAAAATCCTTAACCTGTACTGTATACCCTCTTTTTCTTGGTGAAATTATAAGGGGTGTTCAGATTGGAGACCCTGTCTGCTTTGACCGTCTCATCACAGTGCACATATCCGTACTGCAAAACTATTCAGATCTGTGCCAGAGCCTTTGTTGGCTTTTGCATCCCCATTGCCAAGGGTTTGGAAGGCTGAATGCCCCCAAATGCCAGCCATTCCCCCCACCCACCCCCACGAATAGACCTGAAAAGTGGTTAAAATAAGCCCAGTAATAGTAAATGTGCTATCCTCAGCTGTTTTCAGCCCGAAACAGGTGTTTTTTTGTCCTGCACACCCAGATTTGCATCATATGGTTACTTTCAGATAACATCAGTAGCTGATGTGGATAGATAGTCCATGTTGGTGTGGAGCAGGTGGATGCATGGAGTATTTTACGTAATGCGGCCAGAGACGGAACTATGACGATGTGAAGTTGGGGTTCTGTGCTAATTTTACGTGTTTTCACATTCACTTTTTTTTTTTTCTCATTGGTATAAGGCTCTATAAACACTCGTATAATTATAAACATTCATGCTGCACTCAGTCACATTTGTCACAGTAAATCACACATTTCTTACATTATTTTTCGTACATTACTTGACTTCATGATTTATATCTATTTACTTACATTTACTTATATTATTTTCATTATATACATTATTTACATACAGACACAAACTTTCCCCATTCTTATGTCCAATAATTTTCTAATACCTGTATATGGTACTCTATGCAGCAGCGTTTCATACACAGGCCGACATCTCAGTCTTTGCTCTCGCACCTATTTTTCTTTTTTCTTGTTCTAAGGCTGTCTTGTGGTGGTGGCACACACTTTACATTGCCACCAAGAGATTTTATCTGTTTTCTAGATACTAGGGGAGACTCAAATATTTTTGCAGAAATGTGTGCAAAAATTTTCTTAGTATATAAATGAACTCGGCATTGTGGGCCACTATACAGTAGATTTGACCGTCTGTATACATTTTGGGCCAGTATAGGTTTGTCTGTATATATACGGACACAGCATGGAACAAGTTAAATACTGTAATAAGCATTGTGCTGTAGAGGGGGGTCTTGATGTTATGAGTAATTTTATTTATGGAAATCTGCTCATCAAGTGTATGTTCGTATAACAGAGTACTGTATATAACTTACAGGAAATATTGGTTCAGTGTTTGACCACCACCACCATATACCTATGATGTTGTGTAAAGCAGTTTTAAACAAAAATAATGGTTAGTTTCTTCTAAAACACACATACAGTAGGCTCTCAATGCTTACCTGGTATGTGTCTGTATAGTACCCAGTTTATGCAGTTGTTTGTTAAACTAGAGGGTACTATGCAAACCAGTCCTGTATATGTAGGGATATGTTTTTCCATTATGAAAGATCACATTGACAAACCACAACATTATCTGTCTCTTCTCTCCCCCTACCAGTTTTTCTCCTCTTTTTGCCCTTCCTGTTTCTTTCTGTTCCTTTTTCTTTTTTTTCCTCCTACCATTACTTCTCTTATTCATTTTTGAGTCACATCCGGTGGTTATAAAAGAAAGCAATGGAAAGAGAGAAAATGAAATATGAGGAGGAAATAATAGAAGCTGCATCCCCAACCCCACCCCGCCAGTTAGACAATGTTTACTTACTCCCATGCTGGCAGATCCGAGTCTTGTGCACCTGATGAAATAGTACAGTAGTTTTGCTCTCTCTCTCTCTCAAGAAGGGAACAGGGAGAGGCAGGGAAAATTGCTAAAGGATGATGATAAAGAATGGGAATAGACAGTGATAAGTGTTGTTCTTGTTGTGTTATATACACTGGCATGTCTGGCTAAGCAAACTCGTCAACTGCTTAAAACTTATTACGTCAAGTCAACAGACAAAGGGTTCAGTTCAGTGCAATTCTTGCAAGAACTGGACCCCTTACACCTGCACAACCCTTATGTCCAAAAAAGACTACACAAACACCTGGACCTGCTCCTTATGTTCCTTCCCCCCACCCACTAACCCCCTCACCAACCCTACTCCTACTTCCCCCACACCTCCTCACCCTAACCCACTAATCCTTCCCACACCATCCAATCCCCTAACCCCTCCTATCCCACCCCAAACTAATCCACCACAACCTTCTCCTACCCCTTCCCTTCACCCTTACCACCACCTCCCCTCTGTGCTGCAGCACCCAACACGCACTGCACACATAACATAAACATTCTCCAACTAAACATAGATGGCATAAACACAAAAAAACAAGAACTCACACAATTCATCAAACAACACAACATACACATTGCCATCTTACAAGAAACAAAACCACGCACAACACAGAAAACACCTACATTTCATAATTTCACCACCATCAGACATGACTGGGCCGACGGCAGTGGCGGTGGACTCATCACCTTGATACACAAATCTGTCAACTTTTCAGATACCAGTGCACACACAAAATCACTTCTCCCCCCACAAGACAATATGACAGAAATACAATCAGTTAAAATAAGCAGTGGTAACAAATCACACAACAATTGCCAACATATACATTCCCCCGCAATCATCCCCCACAGTACCACACAATTACTCTCCACAAATATATCACATCACTAACATACCCAACATCATCCTGGGTGGTGATTTCAATGCCAAGGTGTCGGCCTGGTATGTCAACAACCCTGACACAGACAGAGGGCTGGCACGACAAACCCAGACAGACCATCTTCTCATACTCAGTCATCCCAATCAACATACCCATATCCCACACCAAGCCCTCTTCCTCCCATCATCCCCAGACATCACCTTCTGTTCCCCAAACCTCGCCCCCACAACTTCCTGGAGAGTGGCTGTGACCACCTCCCGATCATCATCACTACCAAAACCAGAATCACCCCAACTGGCCACAGACCCACATACACTAATTATAAGAGAGCCAACTGGGAGGCCTTCACAGCTGAAACAGAACAACACTTTGAAACATTAAACAGTACATCCATCACAAACATCAACACCGCTGTGCACACTTTCAATACAATTATACAAAACGCAGACAAAAGACACATCCTTAGAGGCAACAGAAAAAGACACAACCCCAATTTCACACCAGAAATTCAAGGCCTCATCAGACAACGGGACACACTATGACACTCCCGAACACCACATACACATGATGCCATACAACTAATACAAGAACTCAGCACTCAAATAAACAATAAAATATCAGAACAGCAAACACTAAATTGGAATAATTATCTCCAAACACTTGATCACAAAACAAACACCAGCAGACTCTACAAAACACTAATCATCACACTCTCCAACAGCAGCAGTACACAATCACACGCTGCCATCACAACAACAGACACCATACCTTCAAACAACAAGCAAACACTCTCACATCAATCACTTTTCACATGTCAGCCATCTAAACTCCCATCTTGACGACCGACGTATCATCTGACATAAGAGACAGTTCCCCACAGACCCAAACGTCGCACCTTTCACTTACAACCAAACGAAGCACATCATCAGCAACCTCAATCACTCATCTGCCTGTGGACCAGACGACATATGCAACATACATCTTAAACACCTTGGACCACAAGGCATACAAGCACTCACCAACATATCAAACTACAGCTACTCACACAACATAATACCCAACATCTGGAAGCATGGCATTATCATCACTATCCCCGAACCCAACAAAGTCCCCACATTCCCTTCCTCACACTGCCCCATCATATTCCTCTGCACCCCCTCCAAAATCACTGAAAGACTGGTACTACAACTAGTAACACCTCACACCCACCTAGCCCCATCACAACATGGTTTTAGGCCACTACACTCCACAGACACTCTTCTTACAGACCTCACACAGAGAGTTTTTAATGACATGAATTCAGCTAGGCCACCACACAGAACACTCCTTGTCACACTAGACATTAGTCCTTTTGATTCCATCCCCCACCACAACCTTACAAACAAAATACTCAACACAAACATGCATGACATACCCACACCCCACATACAACAAATACACATAGCTTCCTATACAGACAACATAACACATGCACACACCAAAACACAAA